>JAQQSV010000919.1:0-42791 GCA_028646515.1 Pseudochirops corinnae | reverse complement strand
CTTTCTAGGTTCTTTTTTTGATCATGGCTTTCAGGTAGTCCAATAATTTTTAAATTGTCTCTCCTGCATCTGTTTTCCAGGTCAGGGGTTTTTTCAAGGAGGTATTTCACATTGGCTTCTATTTTTTCATTTGTTTGGATCTGTTTAATTATATCTTGATTTCTCATAAAGTCATTTGCTTCCATTTGCTCCACTCTAATTCTGAAGGAATGAGACTTTGACTAGCCCGGGGTGACCCAAACAGGGTCAGAGAGGGACCTTGAACACAAGTCAGCCTCTCAATCCACCAGGCCAAAGTCAGGGAAAGAGAAATCATTTCTCCTTTCTTGCCCCGTATCTGTCCAACAAGACCTGTGTCTTCTCCCTATTCTAGTCTCTTTCAGATCTGTTCCTTCCTTTCTAATCTCATTGTGACTGTTCTCTGCTGTTTACTTATACCTTCATCCCTGGACTATTGTGCCAACACCCCAGCTTGCCTCCCCAAGTAGATGATAAGCTTTTCAAAGCTAAGACAAAATTATTGGTCAGTAGGTAATAACTGAGAGTGTTTCCTTCTCGATTTGCCTAGCCTTTACTCCTGACAGCTTTTTGCTATTCCCCTCTTATTTCAGCAGGGAAAATGGTGATCCCACATACTGGCCAAGTGTGGGACTTATTAAACCCCCAAAAACTTTTGATGTGCAGCATCTATATCAGTTTTCATCTATTTCATTACTGCTCTGCCTCAAAGACAGTAATCCCATCTTCCAGTTCTTTGTACTTCCCGCCCCTTCATATCCTTTTCTACAGCTTCTGCATACAACAGTTACTCAGTAAATACTTTTTTAATTAAGTAATTCTCCATACTCCCATCCTACATACAGCTGTCAGATTCATCTCCTCCTAATTGAATTGTTTTCATCATATCTCTCCCCTGTTAGGAACTCTCCAGTGGTTCTCTATTATCTATTTATCACATTTAAACTCTTTAGCTTGGTAATCACTATCCCCCATAGGTCACCCCCAGATATCTTCATGCCAGTCTGCCTGTTATCTTGTGGTTTCATGGAAGGGTCATGAAATGTGAGTCTCAGGCTTATTATACCCTGCATTTGCTTCTTATTGCCTCTGTGACCTGACACCAATCACTGCTTCTTTGGACCTCCGTTTGCTCATCTGTATAATAAGTGATTGGACTACATGCCTTTTCAGGTCTCTCTGTAGTTTTCAGGCTATGATCTTATGGCTTGTTAAGCCCTGTTTGCCAAGACCAGCATTTTCCTTCTCTTCTGAGCCATCTTCAAGGTTTCCTTTCTCTAGGAAGCTTTCAGTGATTTAATTAATGCCACTTTTATCATAACTTCACTCTGCAGCCTATAATTCCATTTGTGCTATAATCTTGTACCTATTACTTTGCATTGCCATGTTGTGCCCTGTTGATGCAAAATGAATTTTTAGTACCCTGAAATCCACAGAGTTGTTTTTTTAAAAACATGAACTATTTCCTAACCATGCCTCCACTCACCATCCTATACTTCCTATACCAAAATTGAACTCTTTTAACTCTAGTGTAGAATTATATTACTTTACATCATCAGACATTATATTACATTATATTACATAATCAAACTCTGAATGTCCCAGGTAAAACCATTTATCCTGTTTCCAAACCTGTCTGTCCTCCCATGCCTTCATTTTTCTTGATAGAAACACTATCCTATCAGAAATCCAAGTTCCACAGAATGGAGCATACACTTTTCACCTTTTCTTTCTTTTATTATTTTTTCTTAATTTCTTTTTCTCTCTTACTTTCTTCTTTCCTTTCCTTCTTTTTTACTTCCTCCCTTACTCATTGCTCCATTCCTCCATTCCTTTCCCTCCTTCTTCCTTCTTCTTTCTTTCCTCTCTCTCTTTCTTCCTTCCTTCCTTTCTTGTTTTCTTCCATAGAATGACTAATATCGAAATATGTTTTACATGATTGCACATGTATAACCTATATTAGATACTTACCATCTCAGGGAGTGGGAAAGGACAGGCAGGAGGGATACAACTTGGGACTCAAAACTTAAAAAAAAATAATAATGAATGTTAAAAATTGTTTTTTGGAGGGGGAAGGGCAGGGCAATTGGGGTTAAGTGACTTGCCCAAGTCACACAGCTAATAAGTGTTAAGTGTCTCAGGCTGGATTTGAATTCAGGTACTCCTGACTCCAGGGCCAGTGCTCTATTCACTTTGCTACCTAGCTGCCCCCAAAAATTGTTTTTACATGTAATAAAATATTTTAAATAAAATCAAATAGTATTTAAAAGTCAAGGTTTTTTTAAAAAAAAAAACCTTTCAAATAAAATATATAAATAGTTGAGAAAGAGGGAAAAAAAGAAATCCAAGTTCAAAACTTTGAAGTTTGAATTCTTAGATCTCTCTATCTGCCTCTTCCTTTCTAATTTAATCTTTGTCATGTTCTATTGATTTTATTACTATCTCTGGCAATAATCATTCCCTTCCTACCACCATCTAGTTTAGGTTTTCATTACTTAATGCTTTTAGAATTATTGTAATCTACTATCTGATCTCCCCTTCTCCAATGTCTTCTCAAGTTAAATTATTCCCTTTATTCATAACCATGAGCATGAATGAGATGAGATCACCAATAAAATGGAAGATAGCAAAATAGACTAAAAAATAAAATGCAAAAACAGTTCTAAGAGAGATAAACTCGAAATGTAAAGATTGACATTGAATTCAAATGAGTGACTAGGACAGAATTTATTATACTTTAGGGGAACTGAAAAATCAGCGATAGTAATCATGTTCTCAAAAAAGGCAGGAGCAAAAATAGACATGAATTAAAGGATAGAATAGAGAAAGGCACCATAGACAAAGAAATAACATTAATACTTAATAGTAGCTAATATTTCTGTAGTGTTCATTCTGTGCCAAGCACAGTGCTAAGCACTTTACAGTTATTACCTTATTTGATTCCCACAATAACCCTGAGAGGTAGATGCTATTATTGCTCCCATTTTATAGAAGAGGAAATTGTGGTGAACAAAGGTTAAGTTATTTGTCTAGGGTCATACAGCTAATTAAATGTCTGAAGCTACATTTGAACTCAGGTTTTCCTGCCTCCAGACCTAGCTCTCTATCTACTGCATCACCTAGTGTAGCGCCAATGTGATATTCACAGCTCCTACAGCAAACTGTGAATATGCCTGTGTAATTCTGAATTGCAAAATCTAACACACTCTCCACATGGAAGACAGAACCAAACCATTTATTCAAACATCAGAAAGTGGAATGCCAACACTAGAAAGCCAAATTCATTATAGCAACAAAGAAATTTATACACAGTAACAATATAGGTAGCACCACCATCCTCAAGCCTTCACCCTGCTGAGGTCTTCCCACAAAAAAACACTCATAGCTCCCCAGCTGCTTCCTGTCTCTCTCTGTCTCTCTGTTTCTCTCTCTCCCTGTCTCTGTCTCTGTCTCTCTCCCTGTCTCTCTTCCCCCACTCTTCTCTTCCTCCCTCTCTCTTTCTTCCTCTCTCTCTCTGTCTCTCTCTCCTCTCTCTCTGTCTCTGTCTCTCTGTCTCTCTCTCTCTCTCTCTCTCTCTCTCTCTCTCTCTCTCTGTCTCTCTCTCAGTTCTAACTGCTGTGAACAACTTCCTCTGGCCTCTGTCTCACCCTTCCTGCTCTACCTGTTCAGCAAGCTCCTCCCACCACAGACTTCATGTGACTCACACTCATGTGACTTAGGCTTCCATGTGACTTAAGCAGGTCACATGGGCATATTAATAGATGAGAAAGATCTTGCCATTTACATTACCATTACACCTAGCTGTAAAGAATTACCTAACATCTAGGCCCTTATGAGAAAGCCAGTTGAATATCAAGGAAATGTAGACAACAGGAGACCTCATTGTGCCTTCTAGCTGGGATATAGACACATTTCTCAAAATGATAACAAAAAGAAGTTAAGAAACTTAATAGAATTTTTGAAAAATTAGATGTGTTTCTTCTACTGAATGGGAATCTAAAGAAGTATACATGTATCTCATCTTTAAGTGGTACTTCTATAAAAATCTAGCATATTCTACGTAGGATATAAAAACCTTATAAAGAAATGCAGAAAAACAGAAGTATTAAAAATATTCTTTACTGACCACAATGCAATTTAAATTATAATCAATAAAGGTCCTTTGAACAAAGAATTTAAAGAATAAGCAAATTAATCTTAAAGAAGTATTGAATCAAAGAACAATGAAAAAAGTAAGAAAGAAGGAGATCTGCTGGTACCAGATCTCAGACTATGATGCATAAGCAATTGTCTTCAAAACCTTTTGGTGTTGTTTAAAAAAAGAAAAAAGAAAAATCTGTCAGTGGAAAAAAAGGGTGAAGTTTCTGACCAAACAAGAGACAGAAATGATTAGGAGAGATAAAGTGGATAATTTTGATTGCATAAAAATGGAAAGTTTGTGGACAAACAAAATCAATATAGTTAGTTAGCATTAGAAAGTTAACAGCTGGAAAAAAATTTTTGTAACAAATTTCTTTAATAAAGTTCTGATATCCAAGATATATAAAAAAAGAATAAAGCTGTTCTCCCATGGGAAAAGGGTCAAATAATGTGAACAGTAGTTTTAAATGGATGAAATCTGAGCTCCCAACAATCATGTGAAAAAATGCCCCAAATCGGTAGTAATTAGAGAAATGAACATTAAAACAACTCTGAAGTTCTACCTCACCTACCAAATTTCCAAAGGACACAAAAAAGAAAAATGGCAATTCTTTGAGAGGATGTGGGAGGATAGGCACATTGATTTACTGTTGGTGGAGCTTTGAACCAATCTAGCTGTTTTGGAAAGCAATTTTGAAAAGGTAACTAAATCTTGAATACATTTTGACCTGGTGATGTTATTGGGCATTAAGCCTCTAAGAGATCAGAGAAAGAGGGAAAGGAGCTATAGATAACAATATTCATAAATATTCATAGCAGTGCTTTTAACAGCAACTAAAAAAAGACAAAAACTAAGAGAGCGTCCATCAATTGGAGAATGCCTAAAAACAATATTATATATGTATATATTGGAATGTAATATACCATCACATTCTTACACTGTAAGAAATGATGAGATAGATGGATTCAGAGAAACCTGGGAATATTTGAATGAATTGATATGGAGTGACATGAGCTGAACCAGAAGAATAATTTATGCAATGATAAAATTATTTCAAACATAAAAAGAAACTAAGCCTTAAGAAGTCTGATCAATACAGTGACCAACCACAACTCTAGAGGAAAGATGATGAAGCATGGTACTTATCTCCTGATAGAGAGGCAATGTATGAGATGTGCAAAATGTAACTTCCATACATACATATGGCCAGTGGGTGGTTTTATTTTGCCTCACTATGCTTATTCATTACAAGGATAGTTGTTTTTTAATTTTATGATTTAGAATAGGGACAGAAATTAGTGGTAGTGATACCAAAGATAGAAGGAAAAAAGAAAACTGTTAGCTGAGTACTTAAAAAATACACAAAAAGAAATAGAAGAAATTTAAGAAATACAGACAAGCAGTACAACTTCAAAATTAATTGTGAATTTCTTCTATACTTTCATAGAAATATTTATAATGTAATTATAATAAGCTCTATTATTAGGAAATCATGGTTTTATATATTGTCATCTTTTTTTGTTATTTAAGTACGTGATTTGCCCCAGGAATTGTACAAAGCAATGGAAATACAAAGGAGGGCACATGAGAGCCACTGCCCTCAAGGAACTCACAGTCTTCTTAAAAGAAGATGAAAGGAGAGGGGTGAGGGTATAGAGGATTTTGTATGTGAAACATCCAGGAAGCCAGTATCACTGTATTAAAGGGTACATGCTTAGGAGTAAAGTATGAGACAAGTGTAAAGGTAGGAAGGGCTAAGTTATGAAGGGTATCGAATGCCAAACAGGATTTTATATTTTATCCTTTAGTTCAGCATTTCTCAACTTGTGGGTTATGTTCAATTTGTAACAATGAAAATACATCCTGCATATCAGATAGATTCATAATAGTAGCAAAATTACAGTTATGAAGTAGCAATGAAAATAATTTTATGGTTGGGGATCACCACATCATGAGGAACTATATTAAAGGGTCACAGCATTAGGAAAGTTGAGAACCACTGCTTTAGATGATAGGGAGCCACTGGACTTTTTGCAGGGAAGAGGGTAACAGTTGGACCTGAGCTTTAGGAAGGGCATTTTGGTGGCTGAATGGAGGATGGATTGTAGTGGGAAGGAACTTGAGGTAGGAAGACCCACCATCTGCTATTGCAAGTTCAGAAGTGAGGCAATGACAGTCTGCCCTAGAAAGGTAGCAGTGTCAGAGTGAAGGGGATGTATTCAAGAGGAAATCAAGAGGCCTTGGCAGCAGACTGGATATTGGGGTAGAGGGGCAAAAGAAAGCAAGTAGAAAATGACACTCAGATTGGGAGCCTGAGCGTCAGGGAAGATATTATCCTCTACAACAATGAGGAAATTAGGAAAAGGTGAGAGTTTAGGGGAAAAGATAATATGTATGGTTTTGAACATGCTGAGTTTGAGGTATCTATTGGACATCCAATTCGAGATGTCTGAAAGGCAGTTGGAGATGCAAGATTGATAGTCAGTGTGGAGGTTGGGGCAGGATTGGTGTATTTGAGAATCATCAGCACAGAAATGGTAATTAAATCCATGGGAGATTATAAAACTGCCATGGTGAAGTAGTATAGAGGAAAAAGAGAAAAGGGGCCAGGAGAGGGACGTCTACGATGAGAGGGCGTGATCGGGAGAAGGAGACTGTGAAGGAGCCATCAGATAAGTAGGAGAAGAACTAAGACAGAGTGGTGTCCCAGTCTCCTGGAAGAGGGAAAAGTATCAAGGAAGAGAGGGTGATTAGTTGTGTCACACACTAAAAGAAGTCGAAGAGAATGCAGATTGAAAAAAGGCCATTGGTTTAATTTTGAGACTGGCTTTTGGGAAGGATGGTAAAATTGGACGCTAAGAGGTGAAGAAGAGAGTAAGAGGAGAAAATGTGGAGACATTATAGATGGAGTTTAGCCACAGAGGTATATCTGTCAGTATTCTGTAAAGTGTGAGAAAGTAACTTTATTCCCTTTTTTTGGTGAAGTTCAAATAATAAAAATTGAAAAAAAGCAAAAGATTTCAACATGCCTGCGTTCTATGCTTATAAGGTGGTGGTGTCGGTAAGGATCTTCTCCTAAAACCCTCCTAGTAGCCTTCTCAGGTGAGGGTATTGATTTGTAAATATTAATGTAAATGGAATGAGGATTCTGTGGCTGCTGTTTATCAGATTATTGTTATTTAAACTCTCAGGGGAATTTCCCTCCTCATTTTCCCCTTTCTGTATTACATTGTTTTGTCCTTCAACAAGTATGAACTTCCTTTTGTCTTTTTGGATTGTCTTTCTGCCTCTTTTCTCATCATTGCCATTCTTTCATGAAAGCTTAATTCTCCCCGATATTTTGCATAATAAAGAAGCATTCCTTTAGTCCTTTAATTTTTCCTGTAACAGAGGATATATAACAAAGTAGTATATAAATATAATTCTTACTTATTTTGAGAAGAAACAGAAACATAGTATCTGTAGGCCCCTGAAATTTCCCCTTGCCTTCCATGTTTGCTGCGACTGATATTCTCCATGCTCCACACCTCTTGTTAATGCTCATTGTTCACTGATGTGACAAATAGCCTGTTCCTTGCACTGGGGACTCCATCATCTGGCTGTTCTATTTAAAAAAACTTTTTAAGAATTGCATTCTTGCCTTTTGTTTTTGGGCTTTTCAGCCTTTCCTCCCATTAACCAATATTCCTTGCCAAGTTCATTTGATCTGCAGTTAGCAGACTTCTTCCAGGGTTTTAATGCAAATACTAGGTGCCTTGAGCTGTTATCTGTGAAGTCTTTGGAGGAAATCATGCTTCCAAGTAGGTATTACTACTTCTTTTCTCCTTTATCCCTGCTGATCAGGCACTAATTACTTGGGTTTTTCTGCTCCCCTGTGCCATCATCTTCTTTGTCTTCCATCCCTTGGGGCATGAAAGAATGGATGCTTTGAAAAAACACTCTTTCCTGTCTTGGTTCACATTACTTGGAATTATTCTGCTTTATCTTTGTTTTTTCTTAAAGTGGGGCATGATGGACTGAGCTCTTTGTTTCAGTTTGGTCTGTTCAGTTCAGAATGTCTACTTTGATTCAGGCACCAGTTGATTTGCACCAGTGACAATGTAATTTCCATGACTTCAGAAAGGGAAATAATGAGAATGCTGTTTACCATTTCTAATTATGTCTAAAACCAGGCTTTGATTATTTAGCATATTTTGAAAAATCAAAAACATGATATTTAAGACTCATAAACACACTACAAGGGAAGGTAAAGGCCAATGACCCCACATTTGGAGGAACAGTTAATGTACTAGAATGTAGAGGCAGGACCCAAACCTTGACAGGTTAAAGCACTAGGCTAAATTGAACAAGATAAAATTTGATAGGGATAAATACAATGTTCCATTAAAGTTTTAAAAATCAACTTCTTAAGTTGTTATGGTAGTTAAGGCCAAACAGAAATTCATGTGAAAAAAAGATCTTAAGGTTTTTGTTGTCTTTAGGTTCAATCTGAAACAAAAGCATGATATATAGTAGACTAGAAATCTCAGGTGATCTTGAGCTGTATTGAAAAAAGTATACTTCTTTATACTTCTTTTTCCATTAATAAGAAAGTGAGAATGTACTGTAATTTATACTGGTCAGACTTTATCTGGAAAGCTGGACAGTACATTTTAGGGAAGATACCAGTAAGCTTTAGAGTGTCTAGAGAAGGCTCACCAAGTAAAATGTTTTAAGTTCATGCCATGTGGGGAAGGAACTGGAGGAGAAGACATGAGTATTTGAAAGCCTGTCATATCCAAAAGGATTACAGAATCACAGACATTCTTTTGGAAAGGACCTCAGTGGCCATCCCCAAAGTAATCTGCCCAAAAACATTCCACAGAAGTGATTATCCAACTTCTGCTTGATGTCTTCCAGACACCAGTGGCTTCTTCTGTTGGGCCCTGAGAGCTGAACTAGGAATCATGAGGAGACATTGCAAAGAGGCAAGCTTTGACTTGATGTAAACTTGTATTATTATTCTCTAGTGCAGATTATCAATAAAAGCAGAAAGTATTCCTGCATCTTTCTATGGGAACTGCACCAAAGTCGCACATCAGTTTATCCATCTTTATAGCTGCTGAGTGTGCTATATATTGAATCTCCAAATGCCCACACTGATAGTTGTTCTTTCAAAAATTGCATCTTTAAGTCTTAACATTATTCTTTCCAGTTTCTTCACAAATACCTAATAACCAAAGACCATGATTATATTTCTAGCCCTTTAGCTAGTTGGATGCTCTAATGCCATAGTTACAAGCAGTTACATATCTGCTCAATATACAATCATGGTCCCTATTATGAAGCAAACAAATAAAAAATAGATTTTTTGATGGTTTTCACTTAAGCTACTTTGAGGTAAGGTGGCTTTGGGATATGCAATTTACCAACATTAGAAGGCTGCCAAAGATAATTGCAAAATACAGATTTACATGTAGAATAGCAGAAAATGAAGATACTAGTTTTATTCAGAGAATCATAGGGTGGAAAGACTCATTACTTTAGTTTTGTTCTCCCCTTCCCCCCATTTTCAGATAAGTCTTAAAACATCCCAGAATACTAGATTTGGTTAGTGGCATAGACATTTGATATTTTCAAGCCTTCTAGGATTTGCTATAGTTATGAATGTTTCATGAAATAGGTACTCCATCTGACAAAGCAAAAAAAATGACAAGGTGTGTACATTAAGCTATTTCTCATGCTCCATGGTCTATTGAGCCTTTATTAGGTTACAGGATACTGAAAATGAAAAACTCAAATTTGAAGTTTCTTTTACGTTTATAATCTTTGGATTATTTTAAGATATCTTGTATAACAGTGTATTGTGATAGAAATACAAGAACAAAACAAGACTCCCCATCATGGTGTGGTAGGCAGAGAGTTACATATCACAAAGATCGTTCTGAAATGTCATAGGCCTCCTAGCTCTGCCTCCACATGTTTTAAGGAGCCAATTGGGGATCCAAAATGCTAGGATTTGGGCTACCTTACCATCTTAGATGAAATACTGTTGATTCTTATAGGTACCTATACTTAAATGTACTAACCTGAGGTTCAGACTCTTGTTGATCATCAGCAATGGGCAACCTTAGCTCCTAAAAGACCTCAACTAGATTAATGTTGGCTTGCAGAGGTTTGGGAGAAATAAATGAATGAATGAATCAGTTAATCGTTTCTCAGGCACTTACTATGTGCTAGGCACTACATTAAGCACTGGGCATACAAGGGAAAGCAAAAACTGTACCTGTCCTCAAGGAGCTTATATTCTAATGGGGCAGAGCTCACTTAAATAACTACCTACGTACAAGAAATATACAGCTTAGATGGGAGGTAATCTGAGAATAGAAGGCACAGAGTAGAAGGGAGGAACAGGAAAAGTTTCCTATATGGAAACTGTAATGGAAGGTAAGCTGAATCCTGAAAAGAGCCAAGGAAACTAAGAGTCCGAGGTGAGAGAGGACAGAGCATTTTAGAAATGGGGAATACTTGATGCAAAGAAATACAGATTGGAAATGAAATGTTGCATTCAAGGAACTGCAAGTAGACCAGTTTACCTGTGTCACAAAGTACATGGAAGGAAGTGAAGTAAAAGAAGACTAGAAAGGTTAGGAAGGGACTAGGTTATGAAATAAAAAGTTTTAAATGCCAAAGCAGAAGAATTTATGTTTGATCCTAGAAGTAAGTGAGAGCCACTCAAGCCCAGTGAGCAGGGAAGCGACATGGTCATCCCCTTACTTTAGAAGAACAGTTTTGACAGCTGAATGGAAAACAGGTTAGAATGGAGAGAGAAGCTGGGCAGGATGACTAATTAGAAGGCTATTGCAGTAGTCCAAGATAGAGGTGATGAATGCTTGATCAAGGTGAAAAAGATGACTAGTAACTGTACCACCACCATTTTTTCCCATATATAGTAGAGTTTTCTGGATCCCTACTAAGTTACCTCTTCATAGGCACAATCAAGATACTGATAAAGGTGAAGATGGCAGTCATACTGTCATTGATGATGGCTATTTACAAATGGCTTTTTTTAAAGAGCTCAGTGATGTGACCTAGTTCTAATGCAGCTAGAAATTTCATTTTTTTAAAAACACTCAACATATTTCCTTAGACTCTGCCTATCTGCTTTATGACCAATCTGCCACTGACACAAAATATAACTAGACTGTATTGAAAGCAATGATAGTTTTTTCCCAGTAATCTACAGAAAGTTTCCCTTTTTTTTTCCATTGTGAAGATGCAATTTGTTTTTATTGGTTTCAAATCCACTGCTTTATTGGGAACAAAAAGAAAGTGTCATTAGAGGCAGAGAGCTGTTAACTTCCAACTCCCAAACAAGAAAGTTCCAATACAATATCCAAGCATAATAGCATTTATGGCACACTTGCTCTGTCTGGAGTGTTCTGTCCTAGGCACTGTGTATACCCATAAGATGCTTTTTTTAAATGGTGGTTTGAATCCGTCCATGTTCATGGTTATTACTGGAATAATGAACTAAGTTAAAAAGAAGAAATTTAATGGGAATGCTTCAGGTGGGGAGGTGAGATTAGAAATAGAACTATGACAGTTCTATAGGCATTAAGTAATAAGAGTCTAAACTATGTACTAGTAGTGTGTCTCTAAGAGGAAGGATGGGCAACGCATGTCAGAGATAACCTGACATATTATCAGATGGGGGGGGCAATTCTTCCTTTGATAACCATTTGTTAATATCCTTAGACCAATTATAAATCATCCTATAAATTTGAACCAGTTCCTTATATATGTTAGAAATGAGGCTTTTATAAGAGATTGCAGACTTGTTACAAAGATTTTTTTTCTAATAAATTGTTTCCTTTTCAATCTTAACTTTATTATATCTATGTGTTCAAAATTTATTTAGTTTTATGTAATCAAGGTTATCTGTTTTATCTTCCATGATAATCTCTATCCCTTGTTTTGTCATGAACTTTTGTTTCATGTTTCTCAAATTTGTGTATGATGTGACATTTTATATTTGGTCACATATCCATTTGAAGCTTATTTTCATATAATATGTGAGGTGTTGGTCTAAATCTAATTTCTTCCATATTGAAGAAACCTAGGCTATTTATAGTCATATTTTAAAAAATGCTTCAAATCACTACTAATTAGAAAAATACAAATTAAAGTAATTCTGAGATTCTACTTTATACCCATCAAGGAGGCAAAAATAACAAAAAAGAATAATAAATGTTGAAAGGGCTATGGGAAGACAGGCATATTGAAACACAATTGATAGATTTGTGAATGGGTAGAATCATTTGAGAAAATAATTTGGAAATGTCCACAAAAAGTTATTAAATCGTGCAGGCCCTTTGACCCAGCTATTCCTGAGTCCCTGATAGGCCTGTACACAAAAGAGAAGTTTTAAAATGTTTGTAATAGCCCCTTTTGTGGTGGCAAAGAACTGGAAATTGTGGAGATGCTTGTCAATCGGGGAATGGCTGAGCAGGTTGTAGTATATGATTGTGATGGAATACTACTGTGCTCTAAGAAATGATCAGCTCATTGATTTTAGAAAAGCATAAATAGACTTGCATGAAATAATGAAGAGGGAAATGAGCAGAACCAAGAGAATGTTGTGTAAAGTAACAACAATATTGTTTTAAGAACAACTTTGAATGTCAGAATAATTTTGACTGTTATAAATACCCAAATTAATTACAAAAGACCTATGAAGGAAAAAGGCTCTCTGCATCCAGAGAAAGAAATATGTCTAGGATGATTTTGTGTGTGTATATTTGTGTATGCACATATTTGCATCTAATGGTAGCCATCTCTAGGGCAGGAAGGAAGAAAAAAAGGGGAAAATGTTGCATGTTAGCTTTATTATATAATTAAAAGGAATAGTAAGTTGTTCATAATATATTTACAGTGTCATATGCATTCATTGTGTTTTATTCTATGTTATGGAAATGCTTGCTTTATTTTATAAATTAAAAATAAAATAAATACAATTTAAATTTAAAAACATAGAGGAAAATGTCTTTTATGTACAAAAATATTCATTGCAGTTCTTTTTGTGGTGGCTAAACAAACAAACAAAAAACCCCTGGAAATTAAAGGAATATACAACAGCTAAGGAATGATTGACTTAAGTTTTGATTTGTGTATGGGATAGAGTACTATTATACTATAAGAAATGGTTTTCAGGGAGATATGGAAAGACATATTAACTGATGGAGAATTAAGTGAGCAGAGAGAGAAAAACAATTTATTGTATCACATCAATATAGAAATGAATGATTATGAGGACTTTTGGAAAATAATGAAGAATGAATTGGGCAAAGTCAGGAGAACAATTTATATGACAACTATACGGTCAACCAACTTTGAAAGTTGTGAGAATTATGATCAATATAATGAACAAGACTCCTAAAGATTGATGATGAAATATGCTATCCATTAAGGATAAGCAAAGAATTTGAGGTATGAAATAAGAGACAAACCGTGTGTGTGTGTGTGTGTGTGTGTGTGTGTATAGCTATTGAGGAAATAAGTTTTGCTTGACTGCATATTTATTACAATTTTTTTTTCTGATGTAGAGAAAAGGTGTTAAATACAAGCATCATGTAGCTCACAACACTCCCAAGTGCAAGTGTTTAGAAACCAAATTAAGCTGTATTAAGAAATAGTTGACAGAATAAATGAAAATATGACAGAACATAGATAATGTTAGTATGTGACTTTCTAAGTTAATGTGGTCCCACAGGAATCTTTTGTACAGTTTAGTGTCTCCTGTTTCTATTTGAGTCTGATACCACTCATATGGTGGGGGCGGGGGGGAGAAGTAAGAAGTAGAGAAAATAGATTTCTGTTCATTTTGCAAGAAGGAGATGAGGATGTGATAGAGGTAAAATGTTGTATGAGCTTTCAGAAGAGGTCACTATATTATGGGTTTTGCTTAATTATTTTACTTTGTTACAAGGACATCTTAGGAAGTGAGAATAATCTATCAATGTTCATATTAATTAAGATGAAAAGGCAGTGGGAAGGGATAGAAAATTTGAGAAAACAGAAAAAATCAAACTCAAAGATTTTGAACCTGAATTCCTGATAAGATGGTGTTATTGTCAACAGAAATTAAGGCACTTAGAAGATAGGTGGTTTTGGAAGAAAGATAAAAGGTTTTATATGGGACATGTTAATTTTGATAATGTAATGTCACTCATTGGGGTTAAAAGAAATTATGGTATAGTATAAGAAGTGTAGGATGGGAGGAGACATGACTAGAAATTAACTCATGTTATTAAAAACAAGCAACAGTCAAACAACAAAGGTTTCAGTATATTGCAAATTCATTCTAAATCATCTAAATCATGACAGCCCACAAAAAGTTAATGCAATCTTAGGTTGCCTCATGGGGAGAATGGAGTCCAGAATAAGGAAGATAATAGAACCACTGTCAGTCTGGTTTGGTCATTGCGAATCTGAAATGTTGTCTTAGTCCTGAGAACTAGATGTTAGAAAAAATATTGACAAGCTGAGACACTGACATGTGTCCAGCAGAAATCATTGAGGATGATGAAGGAACTGAAAAATTGATACTTGAGAAGCATTTGAGGAGAGAAAGGGCTGTAATTAAAAGATGTTGCTAAAATGAAATCAGGAGATCTTGGCAACAGATTGAATGGGGATGAGGGCAGTGAGAGATAGTAATGTATAGATACATTTGTATGTATGTACCAGTATGCCGTTTACTTTCTTCAATTCTTGGCTGGAAACTCACATCCTTCTAATTAATCTCCATGTAAGATTTACCTTGTTTTATACTAGAGGGTAAAATTAACATCTGTGTGTTAAAGTTACAAGGTTCAGTAATAGAAGTTGTTTCCTTGTATTAAGCCATAAGGAAGCAGTTTTCCTTCAGGAGAAAGATTCAAAGCAGGGACAGTGTAATAGTCTGGAATGTTCTAGAAAGGAATTCCTGCCTAATCATACTTTTCCCTAGCACCTCAAAGGTAGTCATTTACTATAAAAATTTGTGCTCATTAATGATGTGGTTTTATAATAGCATCATTCATATGTTTTGTGGGCATGCTTTGTCTTTCTGTCTAAATTGTAATTCCTTTGTGGAAGTAATCATGTTTTCTTTGTCCTCATTCTTCTGTTAACTTCCTGTTTACCATCTCAACTCTCTTAAAAAGAGCCATTTTAATAAATGTTAATTTACTTTCTTCCTTACTCCCTATATCAAAGGCATGTAAATACTTTCCAGAAGGTGTGTTCATTTATAGATAACTTTTTGGTCAATGAGTAGAAGCATTCTTTTTGCAAATCCGTTGTTGGATCTTGTGAGTTTGGAGATTTAGAAGACTTTAGTCTTTCATAACTATCATACATTTGCATTTTGGAATGCAGCACAGAAATTGTATTTCCTGCTTTAATTCATGCACATGGAGCTGGTGCCAGGTGATCAACAGCCCGCTCTCATCTCTTGGCAGACATTTTTAGTAGGTTGGAGAGAACAGTTGCACCACATAGAGTCTGAGTAGGTAGAATGTGACTAGAACTCTAGCAGGTTTGAGGGTCATATCTCTACCAGGGATTGGTATAGAAAGCTGGATGAGAGCTGTTTTTTTTTTTTTTCTTTCCCCTTAGCAATGGAGGACATCCAGGATGAGGAGCAAGGATCATTGATTTTTAAAGAGAAATCTGGAGAAAAGAAATTTCTGGAATGTTATTAGGAGTGATAGAGTTTTCAAAGGCCACTGGCAGCATTTCTTGGAGATGAGAACGATTTCCTTTTTACCTTGTAGTTCTTTAGATTTGCATGACCCCAAAGAGTGAACCAGTCTGCCAACTGGTTAGGAAAAGTTATGCAAACACCAATAGTCTTAACTGGGTTGCACTTAATGGCAGGAGCCATTTAATTAGACTATCACCCAGCAAGCTAATTTAAACCTAATAATCCCCCAAAGCATTCGCTATGCTTAATAGGAATGGTAATTCTGCTGAGAGGGGATAATTTTGGTCATGTATTGGTCTTTGTATATGTCTGATTGATTCAATTTAAATGGCCAGAATCATCCTTCAGCTTTTCCTGAGATGTTTTGCATATTGAAAACATTGAAAAAGCTTCCCATTGACTTTCTTATATCCACTCAAGATCCTTTGGAACAAAAGTTAGCTTGAGTGGGGCAGTAAATTAACATTAAAAAGTTAAAAGGAATGACATCCCTGAATGAGAGCTCAAAGCCAAGTTTCTTAAGCAAAAGGCGTCCCAGTCTCCTGACCTCACCTTAGCACAGCCGACAAACTGTTAAGCTGAGTAATGTAAAATTAATCAAATTGGTGTTCACTTTATTGGGCCCAAATCTCTGTTCTGCAGTGGAGCATTTATACATATAGAGTCCAGATCAGAAACTAACCCCTGGTTTTATTTGTTATTAATGTTTCCATGTAAAGCCTATGTTTGGGTCTCTATGACTTAAACTTTCTAAGGAAAAAAATTAAGAATTTTGATACAACAATCTTCTCTGTAAAAAAAAAGTTATTACACACATAGCTTCCAAAAACCGTGGAGTTAACCAAATTTACTTTAGAGCAGAGGATATAAATATTCATCCTTTGGCTCCTACTCTGAGTGCTAATCACTGGCAAATTTAAATGACCAAATCATAAATTTGCAACACAGAGTTTTAAGAAGGAACTGCTTAATAGAAGGAAATTTTACTAAACAGCTATTTCATTGGTAGCAGATGGAGGCTACCATCTTTGGTAGGTGAATTTATTTTATAATTCAATTCATTCTATCAGAAGAAAGCCAAAATATGTATAATAGTAGTAAGCCATGGCATGGTTATCATGAACCATTTATGTATCTTGTACAACTCCGAGCCACTGGAATACCTAACTCTGTTATTCTGAACCTAGGATGTTCATGATTTACTATCCCCACTTCCCATTTCCACCTCTACCCTCTCCTTATTATTTTTCAGTTTTACTTTTTATAATCTGAAGACATCTAACAACTTCTTAAAAGTCAGAAGGAACCTTCTTGGCACTTGTCAAGTAACACTATGTAATCAGTTTTCTCATCTTCCTACTCATAAGGCTAGTTCCAGAAGCAGTGTTATTAACTCTTTCCTCCCTTGGCTGATTTCAAGGTCTTAAACTGTTTCTTCAATATAATCTAATAAACAGTCAATCAGTCAGTCAATTACAATTTATCCAGTGCTTACTATGTATCAGGTGCTATGCAAGGTTGTAGAGATACAAAGAAGAAACAAATATAAGCCTTGTCCTCAAGGAACTTAAATTCTAATGGGAAAATGAATTATATAATATATAATATGATATATTATATATTACATAATATAATATATAACAAGAAAATGAATAAAAGAGTCCAAGTTTTTTATTTTCATGTCAAGTTTCTCATCTAGCAAGATATTTAAACATATATTTTAAGTAAATTTATTAGAAGCATAGTAAAAAAAAATAAGGGGGAAAAGATTAAAACTTTTTGTAGGGAATGTTCTATAAATATAATAATATAACTATCTCTAGTCCTTTGTCTCTTTACTCACAGTATAGTGTCCTACTTGGACAAATTCCATCAATGAGCAAGCATTTGCTGAACACCTCCTACATGATAAGCAGAGTGCTAGGCAGTGTAATACAAAGGCAAAAATGCCCTCAAGGAGCTTATATTATTAGAAGCAAAAAGTAGCTACTCTATATTTTGCCATCTAATTTTTTCTATTTCTGGTTTTTCAGAAGATGTGGGCATTGCCTTTCCCTTTATAGATAAATGATTTTGTTATTAATAATTAATTAGTAGTAATTATTAATAATTCTCCTGGTAGTCATTCTCCTGGTGATAAGCCTACCCACACTAAGCTACACTGGTCCTAGAACAACAAGAATATACATCTTTGCTAAATCCTTACACAACAAGTTCTGCAATTTGGTAGAACCTACCATTCCTTGTCTTCATCTGGACCAGTTTTCAAGAATGAATGAATGCATGCATTAATGAATGAAAAATGCATTTAACTCCTTACTATGAGCCAATGACTAGGGATACAAATATAAATGTGAGAATGGTTCCTGCCTTCAAGGAACTTGTATTCTAATAGACTAATACATATAGAATACATGGGGAGTAGTGGCTAGGGAAAGGGGTAGGGAGATCTTGCATTTTATCTTCACCCTATGATAAGGTATCAGAGTAGTCTTTTGTATCATAGTACAATTAAGCAATGACCACAGAGATTATGGAACTATCCTCTTACCTTTTTGAATGAGGGCAGATAAAGGAAGGTACAAAACCTCCTATCACTATGTGGCTGAAGCATGGTTGAGATAAGACATATCTTTTCCAGTAATATTTCAGGGGCATTATCATGAACTGTGAATTTGTTATGCTAATTAAATTGCTGCTGTTCAAAGTGTGACATTTGAAAACACCTGTTTAGTATATTTGTTATGTTGAAAATGTAAAAATAGCACTTTGATGTAAAGCATTTATGAGGCATCCATATGTCCATATGCCCATATGGTATTGTAAATTTTTTAAAAGCACTTTGTTCCTATTGGTAAAAGAAATAGTTCCTTAAATAACAAGGGAACACTTACTTTGGCTACCATTGTTCAGTCCACCTGCAGGCGATGATGCTCTCTCTCTCAGCGAAACTAAGATTTTATACATTATTGATTAAAACGGCAGTAATCCATTCATAGTCAATCCCACTTTTTCTATGATGACCATACAGATTTACTAAGCTTAATCACCCTCTGTTTTATGCCTGAAATTAAAACACATTAATGACTCGTAACTATTTTTCCTAGGATTCTTTTTTAAATAGGAGCCTCATTAACTCACTAGAAATTGCCCATAATGTTGAAGTAGAAGTTTAAAATTTAAATGATATTTTATTGATTCTCTCCACCCCAAAACTCATTGTAAAGCAGTCATAATTGACATTGAAGGATAGGTAACCGATGGGCTAATCATTTATGTAAAAGATCAGAATCTTCAAGCTAGAATGTCTAGATCTCACCTAAAGCAATCATTCTTTAGATGAAGAACTCCAGAGAAGCAAATTAATGTGCCCAAAGTCACCCAAGGGATAAAGGTCAGGGACTAGAAGTTGGTACTACTGACTCTAAAACCTGAAATGCTTCATCATCTCACTGCCTCTCAAGCTTCATTTCATTTAATGAAGCTTTAGATATAGAGGTAGATAGATACATATATACATATGTACATGCATAACACAGATACATAAATAGATGATAGATTACAGATAGATTAATACATGAATGAAGCAGTGTGTACTATGTACCAGGTACTGTACGAAGTGTAGGGAATAGGAAAACAAGGAAAGAAGATGGCTCCTACCCTTAAGTAGCTTCCATTCTAATCAGAGAAAACACATATAA
Source organism: Pseudochirops corinnae (assembly GCA_028646515.1). Lineage (NCBI taxonomy): Eukaryota > Metazoa > Chordata > Mammalia > Diprotodontia > Pseudocheiridae > Pseudochirops > Pseudochirops corinnae. Next base: position 23,203 of record JAQQSV010000919.1, on the reverse strand, counting down.
AGTGGAGTTTGGAAAGGGAATCATGGGGAAGGGAAGAGACTACTTAAGTGGAAGGATGGTGTGGTTAAGATCAGAGGATCAATTGAAATTGCAGTGAGCAGTATATGGCTGGGACTTCTCAAGATATGGTGGTCCTCAGAAGGAGTTCACCAGTCAACAAGAAGGTGTCAGGGTGAAGTCATCCTTAAGTTAGTAAGGGAAGTGCTAGGAGAAGTGGAACAGACAGCAAGCACAGTGAGCTAGAAGTTAAAAATTGAACTTTTCATTTCCAATTATTATCTCATATTCCCCCCCCCCCCATAATTATTTCTATAATTCCCACACTTCTCCAGAAATACTTAATATTTTTTCCCTTCTTGTTCCTATCAGGTCTCCATTAAGGACTGTCTCTAACAGTTGTGGCTTGTGACTAAAAGAATAAGATCCACCCCAAAATATTGTCATTAAAGGCAAGGTCACATGTCTTTTGTCTCATTAATCTTGTGCAATTTTAGGTCATTAACATTGAAGCTTATTAAGAAAAAAATAACATTAAAGAGATAAATGTATGCATAACTTTCAATTTATTTTGAAGCTTATTTCCAAGCTATTCTTTGTTTATGGATTTTCTATATATTGTAAATCAGAAACACATATGTATATACATGGTGTCCCAAAAGTCTTGGTGCAATTTAAAGCTTTCATAGCTTATTGTTATGTAAGTTATACAAGCTTAAAATTGTGCAACAATTTTGGGACATCCTACAGATAGACACACACATTTTGGGAAGTAAGTATGACCTGATTGAGGCAAAATTGTGAATTAGATGATGTTTGTTTTCAGTATCCCTTCCAAAAAAGGGACCTGATGCCCTCCTGGCATCTTCAGACTGTTCACTATAACATACTTTAGTACCACTTATATTTCCATACTTGAGTCTTTCAGTGTATTTGTCATCTTCCCATTGTTGTTTTTTTGTTTGTGTTTGCAGGGTGGTTATCTATCTCACAGTCTTCACAATAAATAATTGAATAATGAGCTACTATGCCAGGGAATGCAGGATTTATGCAGAGTGTATGACTGGTAACCGTATCATGGACATGCTCATGGTTTTCAGCTATGAGGGAATGGGGAATCTTTCTTTTTTCCATAAGTTCTTGGGATAATCAAAAATATTGAGCATTTGTGTCAGAGTTCAGGCTACTTGGAATGACAGCTATAGTAGACATCAGAATCATGGAGGAAGGGGTAAGGAACTACATAAATACAGATAAATGGGGACAATCAGGCTAGCAGATTATATAAAGAAAATGGACTACATAGCTGGAAACCTTATCTGAGGTGAGTGTTGTATACCCTCTCTTCCCCAATCCTCATCAATCCAGGCTGTTTTTCTGTGAGGCAAGAGGGACCTTAGTGATCCAAATGAATGTCGTATCCCACTGCCCATTACCCAGAGCTCACACTAAGTATAATGTATCAGTCATACTTAGAAGATTAAATTTGAGCTCTGGGGCTTTCTATCCTTCATAGGGTATCTTTGCTAAAGATCATTGTTTAAATTCTGAGCCTTCTTTCAAACACTTCAGAAAATGACCCCTTCAAATTTATATAACTGAAGTGACTAGATCTATGTTAGCAAGAAGGAACCTCTTTTCATGTCCTACCTCATAAGGAAATGAATGGGTAATATTTATACCTTTGATTGCTTCTTTTCCATATAAGTAGGATTTTTCAGTCACTAGAGCCTGAATTAGGCTGACTTATCTGGTGATGGAATGAAGGAGTTAACACTACTTCCAGGACTGTACCATGGAGGAACTTGCTTGCATGGCATTATTTGAAGGCTGCCAGGAAAATCCGCTTTGACCAAAAACATCTCCCCAGCTGTCCTGCTGTGGTGCCTGAAATTATCATCACTAGTCACTCCCTTGGGTTCACTTGAACACATTCAGTACATTAATCAAGGTTTTACTGTAATGTGTTTGGCAGAGAGCATCTATCCCAGTGATATGGAAAGTGGTTAGAAATACTGACTTCCAAATTGAAGCCAAAATATAGGTCCCTGTGACAATGATAGTAATAACCCATCATAAGTTTTCAGTCCGTAGCACAGAATGTAAGAAACACTATGTTTTAGGAAATTGGTGGTGGCCATGAGGAATGAATGCACATCCCTAAATTTTCAGCTTATTATCAAGAATGAATTGTGATGCTAAGAAGAATCTGTCATGATGATTCATTGTTTTCTAATAAGATGAAACAAATGCATATCGATGAGGTTACTAGAAGAATATGTCCTGTTATTATTATTATTAATCATTCAGGAGGCTTCATGAAAGAGTAGAAAGAGGATTAACTCTGGATTCAGAGGAGCTGGGTTCAAACTTCACCCCTCACACTACCTGGGTTGATGCTCAACAAATCATTCATCATCACAGGGACTCAGTTGCCACAGCTTAAAATGAGGAAATTGGAAGCTATGGTCTTTGAGATCCCAAAGAATGCTAGGTAAAATGGGATAAGAACTGAACTGGGCCTGTGATTTCCTTGTGGGTAGGGAACTCCTGATACAGAAACTTGCTTGACCATAATAGATTGATATGTTCTCTTCAATTTCAAGTTTTGAAGAGTTGTCTGGATCACTGAAAGTTCACATGATTTGCTCTGAGACTTGAACCCAGGTCTTTCTGATACCATAGCTGGTATCACAATATACAATATCAGGCTGCTTTCCTTGGGTAAATGCTTGGCAGAAAACGGTAGTTAAAACGTAAGGGAAAATTTGAGTTCTTTTATTTCTGTACTTGATTTTTCATCTTTAAATAGAGATGGGGGAAAAGACAAAATGGATTGAATACAGGTGCATTTCAGTCTAACTGCCTGCCAGTATGAGAGGGGAAAAAATGGAAACAATAGTCCTGAATTGAACAAGACAATCATCTCTGCATGGGGCTGAACAGAGCAGCCATTTAATTCCCAGGAATAAATTTTCTCCTTAGTAGAGTACAATTTGGAAGGACAGTCAGTGTATCAGGAAGAGTATGCCCTGACATTTTTCTATTTTGATTAGCTTTGTCCTCATCACCTTTCTTAACCATTTCCAGATCAGCATGTACATTGGCTGGAACATTGAATTTGCAAGGGCCTTGTATTATTAAAGGAAAATTTTTATTTTTGTTTTACTTGCCCAAGGAAACAAAGGGCCAGGGCATCATCTGAGTGATTGGATGAAAAAAATTCTAATTCTTACTTTCTTCAAAACTTATTTTTTTTGGAAGAAAAGGTAAAATTATTTGGAAAAATTTAGCCTCTCTATTTTACCTTGAATATGATTGATAGAGTTGGTGCCAAAACCATTTATAGCATGTACTTTCTGGTGTGGATGACAGTTTATGAGTTGCAAAACTATATAATACTTCAGATAAGCATTTCATTTGAACACTCATTCCATTTATGTAAAAAAGAGAGAAGTACCCATCAAAATCTTAGCTTTATAAGATAGTACTTGTAATCATAACTATAGGAAAAGACACACTGCAAAAGGCTTATCCCAAATTCCTTTGTCAACCCTCATTGTCATTTCTACTAAAAATATTTGCAAAAAAGCAGATACTCAGTATGTATTTACATATTCAATAATATATTTAGATGAAATCTGATAGTACTCTTGACTGTTTTAGAGTTCCTTGAAAAAATGAGTCTCAACATGGAAATGTTTCACATGATTGCACATGTATAACTTATATCTGATTACTTGCTATCTCAGGTAAGGGAGGGAAGGAAAGGAGGGATAGACAGAATTTGGAACTCAAGACTTTAAATGAAAATGTTTAAAAATTTAAAAAATAGATGAGTCCCACACTAGCCTTCAGACCAATTGAGATTTGGTAAAGAGAAGAAAAGAAAACCCAGAGATTTGTAGTTACATTAAAGCAAACACAGAAGTTACTCTGCTAGTAACTTTAAAAAAAAAAAAGTGAGGACAATAATGAAGAAAGTCATAAAATGATACAGCTGGAAAGTACCTCATAGATAATTTTACACATCTTTAAGCTGCTTCTCACAGAGTTTCAGTAATTCGCCCAGGTTGAAACTGCTGATTAGTTGGAGAACAAAGAGAATATAGGTTTCTTGACTTTTTGAACATTGTTTTTCTTTTTCATTGCACCAATGAAAATGGCAATGTAGCATTAGGTAGATAAACAGAAACCTTTGAGTTTAAAGTTAATGTTTCAACTTACAGTAATGACAGATATTTAATTGTGTTTCAACTTTTGTGAAGTACTTTATGCACAATATAAATAGTGTGATGACTATACATATCTTAGCAAAGCATTTGATAAAGCTTCTCATGCTAATCTCGTGAAACAAGATGGAAAGTTATGATCCAGACAAAAGTACAGATGGAGGAACTCTGAATTGATTCACTGGGCTGACTGAAATAGTGACCATTTGATATAAACTTGAAGGGAAAGCACTCACTAGTAAAGTGCCTCTGGGATCTGTTCCTGGTCCTGAACTATTTACAGTTTTTAACAGTCATAAAGACTTAGATGACATGCTGATCAAATTTTCTGCCTTGGCTTCCCTCTTTGGAAGGGAGCTCCTCACATATCCTCCTTTTAAGGAGAGGGTTTAGGGTAGACACCTCTTCCTTTTCTACTTCACTGTTCCCCTGCATGCATCATTGTCTCCAGAAACTCATCTTCCTGAAAAATCATATCAACTCTGAATCTCTTACATTCTCAATACTCCCTGCTTCCCCAGGGCCCCTCTTATTCCCTTATTCAAAACCTCATATGGTAGAACTTTGTTATGAATCTAGATAAAATTTATTAGATAATAATTATAGGTTTATAATAAATTGAGAGCAGGGATCATTGGTTATCTTACCCTTACTTAAAAGTAGTTACCTTTATTAGGAAAGAATTCTTGATTGAATCAATCAGAGCTTGGTTTGAATGAATCTTGGAAATATCCTTGAATCAATCAGAGATATTTCAATTAGATGGAGCAGGAGTTTGTTCTAATTGAGTGACAGAGTTGGTCACTCTCTAAGGAGCTATTATGAAAGCAAAAACTCCTTAAGAATCAGAAGAGATTTCCAGTATCTACTACAGTCAAGAGAGGAGTGGGGGTATTACAAACTGAGCTGGGGTGGTGGAGAGAGTACCATAAAGACAATCTGCAAAAGGAAGAAAAGAAAACAATACTGAGCTGTGGACGGGAAGGGAGAGATCAAGAGGGGCCATCAGCCCTCTTAGCATCTAGCAACAGAAGACACAGGCTGATACCACAGTTGTAGCCACCTCTTCAATGACTAAAGGAATGCCCAAGGTTCAAGACAAGGGCTGCTCTTTTCCCAATTTCCCCACCTAGCACCAGTCTATTAACAGATATTTGTCTACATCTTTTGTTTGCCTATTTTTCCCTTGGCAACCTCAATTTTTCCTCAACCACAGAAGCCAAAGCTTAGCTATAGATAAATATAATTTAAGGCATGACCCTATGGACCATACTGTCCATGGGGTTTTCTTGGTAAGGATACTAGAATGGTTTGCTAATTCCTTCTCCAGTAGATTAAGGTAAATAGAGGTTAAATGACTTGCCTGGGGTCACACAGCTAGTAAGTATCTGAGGCTGGATTTGAACTCAGAACTTCTTGACACCAGGCCCAGCATTCACGGTATCGACTGAGCCACCCAACTACCTATATCTTAACTATCAATTCTTTTGCTCAGGTTGAGGGGTGAGGGAGCTTCTCTCATTTGGGTCTAGTTGAACTAGAGGAGGAACAATCTTTCTCCTAGAGAATCTAGTCTGTGCCTCTGTGAGAGTTATTGTCAAGGGGCAGAGGGTAGTCAAGGGAGTGGTGGCCATTCTTTTGAGGCTATGGAGGAACTTGGCATAGGGATGCTTTGCTAGAAGACTAGCTAAGGAAGGAAGGTTATTCTCCAAGAGTCAGTGCCATCAAGTGAAGTCCCAGTCCTCACACAAGCTATATCTCTAGCTTGAAATATGCCCCTTGTAACAATACGTTGAGAAGAAACAAAAGCCAGAGGAGAGAAGGCGATGAGAGCAATACAGTCATCCAGAAGAGAGCTCAGGCATAGTTTGGTTTATTTATTGTACATACACAGATAAATCCAGCAGCCATTTTCCCACCTGACCTTTCTTATACTTTCCATTATTTTTGAAGCTGTTGAATACTCTCTATGCTGTTTTCGTTTGAATTCTAGGGCATTTACTCTCCTGGCTCAGGAATAATATAGGTTACTTAATGTGTATTACTTAGGTCCCTGATGGCTATTCCCAGGTTCACTGTACTTAAGAGGTCATCATCAATTCACTGTTCAAGAGCCACCATTTCCAGACTCTCCCTTCAGCAAGCCAGACAACTGATGTTATTTTATAGCTAAGTCCCTTTTCTTAAATAGGAATGTGAGACGGAGATAAATTACAAGGCAACAGATCTCACAGCAAGTGTTCACATCAACCCATTTCCCAGAAATGGGAAACTTTTAGGAACAGCAGGTTGTGGATTTACTCATTGTCTCCCCATGAGCTACTTCTCAGCAAAGTATTACAGGCTAAAGGATGAGAAATATCATAGACCTAGTGTCTCAACACCTAGAAGGAACTGCTTTTTGCCCAAGGGACACAAAACATGGCAGAGAACCTGTTACAGAGAAATGCCTCTGGATGGTAGAACTGGTATAAATGAGACAGAGCTAAAAGAAAATGAAATGAGCTAGAGGCAGATGAAGGGAGAGCTGCTTACTGTTGTCTTCTCATCTCCATTTGACTCTGCTCTGCTCCCTACACTCCAAGCCTTTCATCCTATTACTAGGATTCTTGTCCTCCCTTCCAATTTGGCATATTGAGAGCTGTTGAGTTAATATAAACTGGTAAGGGAGATGTAATTTTATTCAATAAACATTTATTAAGTGCCTGTTATGTGTCAGGCTCTGTGCTAAACTCTGGGGATTACAAAAAGAGGGAAGATAGAGACTCCCTGCCGCCAAGGAGTTTACTTCCCAAAGAGAAAACAGAGTAGTAGATACATGTTCCATCTTCCACATGCATACGTGTGTGTGTGTGTGTGTGTGTGTGTGTGTGTGTGTGTGTGAAGGTGATCAAGGCAAGTTTTTTTTTCATTTTGTTTTAATTTGGAGGCATTTGGGGTTAAGTGACCTGTCCAAGATCACACAGCTAGTAAGTGTTTGAGCCTGAATTTGAACTCAGGTCTTCCTCACTCCAGGACTGGTGCTCTGTTCATTGAACCACCTAAAGTATAACACTATCCTGCACAGGACATAGTGCATAGAGTGCTAGACTTAAATCAGGAAAACTTGGGTTCAAACTCTGCCTTCTGTAGTTACTAGCTGTGTGACAATGACAGAACAGTTAAACTTTCTGAGCTTTATTTTCTTTATAAACTGGGCATCCTGATGCCCGTGGTACATATCTCATAGAGTTTTGCTGTGGGTCTCAAATGAGGTAAAAGTAAAATAAATTGGAAACTTTGTAGTGCGATGTCAGCTTTTCTCAAAGTGTGGTCCATCGACCCCGATAACCTTCCAGAGGGTCCACAAGTTTGAAACTATTTTCACAATAATACTCTTACATTACTTATTAAAATATTCTTCCTGTTCTGACTAGGTATTTATGTGAGACTGAATTTTCTTGGGCAAGTCCCTTAATCTCCTTGCCTCAGTTTCCCTAACTGTAAAAAGGGGATAATAACAGTACCTACCTCCCAAAGTTATTATGAAGATCAAGTAAGATGATATGTGTGAAGTGATTAACAGTACCTGGCATGTAATAGATGCTATATAAATATTATCATCAACCAAAACAATGTACTATGAGGAGTTGAATGAATAAGTATCTCGCTGTCTTCTGTTAATCCAGTCAGTAAAAAAATTTGCGAAAAACATATATGACAAGGCTACTCCTCAGTAATGTTTTCTTTTGAAAAAAAAAGTGTGTTATATTAATATTTGTTGTTAATATTTTAAATTAATAAATATTTTAAAATTTTATTTTAATTTCTAGTATCAGAAGTGTGGATAAATATAACCCACATAAACAAAACTTTTTGGAGTCTTCAATCATTTTTAACATAAAAGTTTAAAGATATAATTTTTTTTTTAAGATTTAAAGATGTGAACAGTATATAAAGGTATAAAAAATTTAAGAACCACCATGCTATGTAAATGTGAGATACTAATATCATTACTATTGTTATTTCAGCAAATATTCCTTGTTGTCTTCATTAGTGGGTAGGCAGTATGTAAATACGTTACTTAAAGATGTGTTAAGTGAATGAATGATCCAGTATATATATTCTCTGTGTGCATTTTTACCCTATTTGTGTTTTTTTTTTTTACCAGTTTAGAAATATGACTTTTTAAAGTTAGGACTGGTTTTTTTTTTGGAGGGGGGAGGGCAGAACAATTGGGGTTAAGTGACTTGCCCAATATCACACTGCTAGTAAGTGTTAAGTGTCTGAGGCTGAAATTTTAACTCAGGTCCTCATGACTCTAGGGCCAGTGCTCTATCACTGTGCCACCTAGCCTCCCCTCAGGTTAGGACTATTAAATTAGTATTCTTGAGTACAATTTTTTTTTAATTTCAGATTAGTTTCTTTGCTGTTGGTTTAGAGTTATATTTTTGTTAGCGTGAGGAATTCTCGTTGTGGAAATTCCTTCCATTGCTGCCATTTAGTAACTCCTTTCTAACCTAGAGACAACTAGATAATAAATAGACAACTAGATCCCTGGGCTTGGAGTCAGGAAAATTTTGAGTTCAAATCCAGCTTCAGACCCTTCATTTATTATGTGCCAAGTTCTGTGCTAAGAACTGGAGGGTTATTTTTCAAGTCACTAGAGTGGCTAAAAAGTAATCCCTTATTATGGCTTGAGGTACAGTATTATAGACCAATCTCAAAACAAAATAGAAGTCTAAACCAGAATTTTTTTTTGGTTGTTTCATTTCTAGGGACGCATTAATGTATGTGTCCAGAAGCTTGTAAGCTAGTTCAGGGGAAGGGGAGTATACCCTTGAAAATATACTCACAGAAATGAGCTTCAGGAAGATTGGGATAAGAGACTTCATGAAGATAAACCCTGCAATGGAAAATTGTTCTACAATTAGGAAATGCCAGGGATTGATTTTCAGTAATTGCCCCTCATCGATGTTTAATTAAAGAGCATGCTCAATTTAAAGGTCATAGTGAATTGAGTTTTTCTAGATAATGGGCTATGGGAATGTGTTTGGAAACAGCTATTGACCCTGTGACTTAAAAGATTAGTCAGAGAAGGAGAGGGAAGCATTTTGGTCTACCATCCCTCTTTGGGGAGTGAAGTTGTATTTTCTGCTTTCCTATCACAGGGGAGTAAATTAATCAAGAGTATGGATTAATGGTATGGAGAATTAAATGGAATCTATGATGAGTAAGATTAGATTTGGAATGTTTTAATCTGGGAGACCAGACTCCTCTGGAGTAATTGTGAGTGTAAGAGAATTCTGGTGGCTGGCATTTTCTCCAAAGCAACAGACTCCATTATCTCACATTATTTTCCAGACTGTATCTTGGTTGTAGCTAACAGAAAAAATGAATTGATCTTTTAACTTTGCACAAGGAGCTAGGCACTCACAGCAAATATTGTAATGCGTGCTTTCAGTGACATCTTTGGTTTCCCATCTGTCCAGGAAGCTGGAGATTACACACATAGCTATTAGTGCACCGCTGCATAATGAGGTGAGCTTCAGGAGGCACAAGGCACTCAGAGTCCTCAGTATGCAGGTCATGTGTCATAACAGGTGCAGAATTGCCCACCGGGTTGCCAAGTTCCAAGTAGAGTGTTATGATTCATTCATATTAAGGCACTAAGGAACCAACAAGTGATTTGATACTGTGCCACATAAAGGAAGTGTGAACGAAGTGCAGCATGCCTTCAAAGTTTGTGTTGTTTAAATGATCGTGAGCTGCGTCCCACACACTGCCAGATTCTTTTTAATATTGAAAACGGGGGAAATTGGATTATGTGGAGATACAAATTGGATTTGTGCACTTATATAGGCAGTCAGCATTATAACTAAGAGTATAAGGTTTGCATGTACAATGTAGTCATTGATTGCAAATACACAGTTGTCCTCACAAAGTATTAGTGAATTGGGCAATTCGATGCTCTGGTATGAGATATACTGAACATGCAAATAATTTTTTTTACAGAACAATAACAAACAAATAGCACATTTGCTTGCATAGTGTTAATTATCCAAATTAAACACATACAGACATACGTATCTAGACTGTATATTTCTGTAGCTGTTTACAAAATAATAAAAGCATTCAGGACAGAGTGTTGTTTAGAGAGTTATAGCCATGTACTTGGGAATGTAACACTTAAGCACTTGGAGATATAAAAAGTATTTTCAGGGCAGCTATAAAACTTTATGGAGATTTGCGATTTTTCAAGCTATCCTTAAACTGTGTACATGTGTATGTTTGTGTGTGTGTGTGTGTGTGTGTGTGTGTGTGTGTGTGTGTGTGTGTGTATGGAGCGGGGAGGGGGAGAAGTTTATGGGGAAGGGGTTTAGATAATGCAGTGGTCTATTTAACTGTCATCCTACAGAATTTCATATTGAAATTCTACATGTAATTGAAATTTATAGCATTCAAAGCATGTTTCAATAACTTTAAATTTTGGATGCCATTCATTTCTATGTTGTGTTGGAGGACTTTTTTTTTGGAGTTTAATTTTTATTGACATGTTTTGGTATAATGTAATGGATAGGGAACTTGCCTTGAGCCAGGAACCTGGATATGCATTCTTCCTCTAACACGTGCTGGCTGTGTGTCCCTGGGGAGGTAACTTAACTTTTCTCAGCATCAGTTTTCTCATCTCTAAAATGGAAATAATAGAACAATTTTCACTGCTCTAGGCAACTTTCTAAGATTATAAATTGAAGAGAAGGTGGTGACCTGAAATGGGGAAGGAAGGAAGACTGGTCATGGGGGAAGTTTCCTGCATCAATGAAATTTGTAGGTCCAGCCTCTATCTCTATCTGATAGCTTTTTTTTTTTTAACATCATCTTCATTTCCCAATATGTTGCCCTTCTCTTCCTCTCCAGGAACTCTATCCCTTATGACAAAAAGCCTAAATGAGGAGAAAAAGCAGTTCAGCAAATCTAACCTACCTATAAAAATAATCTAACATTATATGCAGTGTCACACACCTGTAGTTCCCCACTTCTGCAAATAAGTTTCTAGGACTTGGTGCCTTCTCATATCTGTTCTTTGGGGCCCAGCTTAGTCATTTTGCAACATTCCGTTTTAGTTCTGTTGTTATTCTTTCCATTTCTATTGTCATAATCATGTATGTTGTTTTCCTGGTTCCACATATTTCACTTTGCTTTTGTTTATATATCTTCTTATACTTATGTGTATCCATTATTTTCATCATTTCTTATAGTACAGACGTATTCCATTACATTTATGAGTGACAACTTGCTTAGTCATTCAAAGAACATCTTTGCTTCTACAAAAAATTCTGTTCTAAATATTTTGCTGAATACGAAGCCTTTCTTTTTATCCCTGCTAACTTTGAGGTATATATCCATCCGTGAAATCCCTTGGCCAAAGAGTAGGAACATTTTGATCATTATCTTTGCATAATTCCAAATGGCTTTTCAAAATAGTTGCACCAGTTTATAGCCTCACCAACAGTGCCTTTGTTGGCTTTCCAAATCTGTCAAACAGTGACTATTTCACTCTTGTAAACTTGCCAGTTTACGAAGTAAGAAGTAGAACCTCAGAGTTGCTTTGAATTATTTCTCTCTTGGGCAGCCAGGTGGCAAAGTGGGTAGAGTACTGAGCCTGGAGTCAGGAAGGTTCATCTTCCTGAATTCAAATCTCAGACACTTGCTAACTGTGTGACCCTGGACAAGTCACTTAACTCTGTTTGCCCCAGTTCTTCATCTATAAAATAAGCTAGAGAAGGAAATGGCAAACTGTTTCAGTATCTTTGCCAAGAAAATCCCAAAATGGGGTCACAAAGAGTTGGACATGGACTGAAACAACCAAACAGCAAGTATCTCTCTTATAACAGATTTTTAGTATTCTTTCATATGGTTATTAGTAGTTTGTAATTTTAACTGACTTGTTTATGCCTCTTGAGTACTCATTTGTTGAGTAATGGTTTTTGATCTTGTATATTTCTATGTGATTCCTATAATTTTGTATATCATATCCTTATCAAAGATGTTTTATTGACAGATTTTTTCCAGTCAACTACTTCTTATCCTAAATGCATTAATTCTGTTTATGTAAAATTTTTCAGTTCAATGTAATCAAAGTTATCTATTTTCTTTTTTCATAATCACTGGTATTTTCTTTTCTTTCAGTATGATCTTTGATATTCAGGTCACCTATACATTTTAAGTTTATTGTGGTATATGGCATAACATGTTGATCTAGACCAAATTTCTGTCAGATTCCTTTCTAGTTTTCCCTGAAATTCTAGTCAAATAGGAAGTTCTTTCCTAAGTAACTTACGTTTGGGTAGTCAGGTACGACTTGAATACTGGGTTATTCAGCTGCTTTGGTTCTGATTCTTTCTTGTCTAGATTATCCCATTGATCTACTTTTTCTATTTTTAACCAACACCAAATAATTTTTATGATTCCTGCCTTTATTTGTACAATTTCTTACTAAGCAAATGCAGTTTTAAGTTATAGTCATAGTATAGTCATAGTCATATAGTATCCAGTGTTTACTACCAGGTATTCTATCCAGTGGTTTTACACGACCGTTAACAGGACATAATCTCCTAGAAAAGGTAGTTGTCAAGAATCAGAAATTCTGCAGGATTACAATATGAATGGAGAAGTATAGCACAGTAATATTTTTATTTGCCATGGAAACTGGGATGTTAATGGGTGGTTGACTTTGAGAGGAAATACTGTAGGAAGTCATTCTATGAAAATTACTGATATTCTTTGAGAAAGGAATGTGAGAATTCTCCTGGTGGTAGCATGAAGACCACAGTACACAAAAGGGCCAGCAGAAAGTGAAACAAATTAGATTGGGGACAGGGCCCTTTACTCCTTTCCTCAAAAAAGTTATTTGGGGAGGCTAGAAGACAAGATAGCTGCTTTCCTATGGAGCAACATTTTTAACGTTTTAATAAAATATTTGAAAATAGACTAGATTTTTATGATTTTCATATGATTGTATAGTTGTGCTTGAAAGTGAAGATACAATGACAATATAGTCAGGTAAAATAATTCGTTGTTTTGTTTACTTATGCCAATTCTTCATGACCCCATTTGGGATTTTCTTACTGAAGATACAGGAGTGGTTTGCCGTTTCCTTCTCCAGCTCATTTTACAGATGAGGAAACCAAGGCAAACTGGCTGAAGTCACTTGCCCAGAGTCACATCGTTAGTAAATGTCTGAGGCCAGATTTGAAGTCATTAACATGAGTCTTCCTGATTCCAAACCTAGTGCTCAATCTACCGTGCCAACTTAACTGCCCGAATACAGTAATAGCATTATTCTAAGAATAATATAGCATTGATAAAAATTGCTGGACTCTCACAAAGCTATAATGTAATGAAATATTGAGAAACAGGACTTAGTGAGATATAACAAAGAAAGGATCAGGCTTTGAATAAAGAAGGCCTAGGTTCAAGTCTCTACTCTAACACCTACTCGCCACATCACTTTGTACAAATCATTTAACTTTTCAGTACCATAGACAACTCTCCAAGATAATAAGATAATAAGCAAATGTAAAGCTGCATTTGAAATTTCCTCTCCAGAAGTCCCCTGTAGTAATGAAACCACAGATCCTGTTTCAAAACAAAAACAAATCTGTGAAATCTACATTGAGTTTTACTTGATGTATATTTTAACTCTCCCTTTTCCAAAAGTAATTCAAGTTTCTCTTATGGCAATAAGATTGAGTTTCTTTATCCTTCATGCCTTATCCTAACCACCAAAATTGTACCTGATAGCTTTATTTCTTTTTTAAAAACAAACAGACTCTTTAGTTTTCTTGTGACATTTTCCAATATTATCATTTATTTTTCTTTTTATCAAATTTAATTCAAATCCTTAATGCTATTTGCAATTTTTGCTTGTTTTGCCTTCTCTGAAGAATTGCTAATGTTTTGTTACTTTTACCTGTGTTTATCATGTATTTAATAGAGGTTCAAAATCACTCTCCTTGGCCTCAGAAAAATCACCTGCCAACTTCATTTCTTTTCATCTTTCCTGGTAAGTTTTAAGACTTTTCTTTTTTAATGAATGAATGGGTGGTTGTCAAAATCTAAATCTCTTTCCCCTTATGACATGGCTTTAGTCCTTCAGCTTGAGGGTAACCCTCTATAGAAAATTTTCTTCACCCTCTCTGAAGAGCATGCTATTAAGGAAATCTCCCTTTGAGAGGCCAGAGCCCAACACAGGTAGTCAATCTTTTGGGGAATCTTAAAAGCAGTTTTGCCTAAAAGGCATACCCAAACATGGAAAAATATGTGCTTAGGACTGCTGACTTATGACTTGTTTTCATAAAAGGAAATAGAATGTTAGAAGAAGACATCCAGGAATTAGAGGCCTAGAAACCCTTTCTCAGGCTTACCTACAAAAGTGTAGGATGTGTATCTGTGTTTCTCCTGCAAGTCTACATTTTCCTCTCCCAGAGAAAGGGAAGAGAGAGGAATCCCTTTCACCACCTCCTTGTACTCCAGTCTGGAAGTCCAAGGAAAAGCTTTCAACAAGTTGATTGTTTCAACAAGTACAAGTAAAATTACTCTGATAGGCACTAGGGTTATGAGATAAAAACAAAATATTCCCTGCCCTTAGGGACCTTATATTTTACTGAGAAGAAACAACATGTACACAGATAATTTATTTATTTGTATATGTATGTATCCATATGTGCAATGTCTCATTTGTGTTTAAATATAACATACGTGTGTGTGCTTTGGTGTGTTTGGAGTCTGTACCTGTAATGTCCCCAGTGTAGGGATTTTCTAGAGCAAAAACTCCTCTTATACAGCATATCACCAACTGTTCTGCAATTTACGGATTTAGACAAATTGACATGTTAATCCAATCAACAACTGGCCCACAAGCATTTATGAAGTGCCTACTATGTAGGGATACAAAGAAAGGTCAAATATAGTGTCTACTCTCAAAGAGCTTATAGTCCAATGGGGGAAAAACATTCAGACAACTATATTAAAAGAAACTATATACAGGAAAAATTGAAGATAATCAACACTAAGCAAAACTAAAAATAAGAGGTACTGGGAAGGGCACTGGAAGAAATATGATCCATTTAGACCTATATTTTAGGAAGGTCAATTTGGAGAATGGATTTGAGGGGGGTAGATATTAGGCCTAGACAAGAAATGACAGGTTTAAATGAGGGTGGTGGCTATATGACTACAGAAAAGGGAACAGATGTGAGTGATAGTGAAAAGATATAAATGACAAGTTTAGCAACTGATTGATATGGGTGGGAGTAGTGAGGAAGAAGGAAAACCCACCGTTTGCTCTGAATCTACAAATATGGATGACTAGAAAGATGGTAGTTCTCTTAATGGAAACAGGAAAATTAGGATGAGAGGTGATCAGAGCTATAGTGAACTAGGATTGATTGGAAAAAGGAGAAATTGAGGCCAGAGAGATCAATTAAAATACTATGGAATTCATCCAAGTGAAATGCCATTAGGGTCTACACCAGGGTGGTAGCTATGGGAATGGAAAAAGAGGGGTGTATGTGAGCGCTGAGGTGAGGACAGAATTTATATGTCTTAGCATTTGATGAGATATATTCATCAATGGTGAAGGATCAGTCAAAGATGATGTCAAGGTTTCTAGACTGGATGACCGTAAGAATGGTGGCACCATTAAAACAGAAAGGAGTCAGAAGCAGGTTTGGGGGAATGGGAGAACAGGGGAACAATTAGTTTAATTTTAAAGATGGAAGTTGAGATATCAGGACTGGACTTACCAGAGATATATCTAGCAGGCTGTAGATGAGGCAGGATTAGAACTTTGAGCAAGGTTGAAACCAAAGACCATAGATTTAGAAATTGCTTACTTGGAATAATCAACATGGAATAATTGAGTAGAGAACTGGTCTTGGTTCCAGCAAGACCAAGATTGACATCCAGCCTCTGACATATTCTGACTATACAACCTTGGGCTAGTCACCTGTTCTCTCAAAACTCTCAGAGGCTATATATTTCAGTAATGTGCCAACTTGAGTGGTGCATGAAGGAAATCACAGGTTCAGACCTTGTCTCTATTCCTGCATAGAAGAATAATCAGCATGCATGAGATCACCAAGGGCAAGAGAGTAAAAAGTCCTTGCAGAGTCACTTTGTAAAGATCAAGAACAAAAACTGGAAGAACAATTAATTCACTTTCATATTTCTTGGTCTAAAACAGATTGTTTTAGCATTCTGATGTCGTTGGACGTAAGATACGCCTGAGAGGGAATTTACTTGTTTAAAGAAGGCAAAGATTTTGTATGGTTAAGATTTCTCGTTACTTTTACCCATCTGAAGAAGAGGAGCAAGGTTATTTCATAACAGTTTTAGAAGTTGCATGAAAGTCATTCTACTTGCCTAATTGCCAAGAAAGAACTGCAGAAATATAATACACTGCACTGATCCCTGCACTTTGCATCACTTTATTATTTTTTTTTTGTTTTGCTTTAGAGCTGTAAGATGAGAGTAATTTATTCATCACACATTTTATCTGATAGGACCCTTGTTACTGCCCAGCCTACAGGCAGAGGCTCTTATTTATTAACAACCTAATTCAGAGCTATTCACCATCATATGAAATGAAGAATTTGGCCAATGGAATAGATTAGAAGCTCTCTGTAACGTTTATTGCTTTTTTTTTCTCCTAAAAGAAATGGACATTTTTGTGTCTCAAGTTGCAAATATTCTGACATGGTTCTGATCCTAAGTACTATGTTTTATAGGATGCTCAAGGTAACACCATTCAAGGGATATTTTTTTTCCTCTATCCCTTTCTATCTATTGAGTATGTCCTTCACACAAATGCAAGGACTTTAAAAGTGATTTTTTAGGTTTTCAATCTTTCTCCATCAGCTGCTTAGTGCCTGAGGCTAATCTAACTGTGATATATGGTAAATATTTTCCCTTGCAGGAAAAGTGCTTAAAGCTATTTCTATGCATTGATTGAGCACATTAGGCTAATATTTATCCATTTGAAACCTGGAGATTTAGCCCTACATCACTTCCTAGCTATGCTCCGATTATAAAAAGTAATTATACATAAGACTATCAAAGAATATTAAGTCTCTGATGCAGGAACTATCATAAATGGTTTAATGGTGATTAAATCTGGGAAAGCCAGAGTTGTTCCTAATACTCCTTAATTTAAAAAGGCACATAGCTTTCTGAGTATTATAAATAAATCAGATGGATTCTAGCATGAATTCATCCCATGACATTCTAGGCTATGGAGGCTCCAAAGTTCCTCTTTCCAGTGATGGTGGTTATGGTTTGGTCACAAAGACTCATCATTTAGAATCCTGCTTTCTTAAAATTGTGACAGAAAAAAAAACCCCACAATTTTTTGCCAAGCATGCCAAATTCTCTGTCTGCATCCAAAATAATTTTTAAAGCATCACCTTGCTAACAAAAAGTGAACAGATTGTACCTTGATCCTCTATTTTCATTTCTGCTTTTTCATATGCAAATAGAAACTAAGCAGACCAATCCTCCTTGAATTTTCCCTTCTGTCTCCAAAAAAATAAGAAATTACTACCATCATCCAGGAACAAAAATGAAACTTGCGAGTGCCTTCCTTTCCCCGCACGAAATGAAAAGATCCTGTTTGTTTCTAATAATCAAAGTAGAATAAAAGAAAAAAAAATAATCATAAGATTTATGTATGTCTTCCATCACAGTGGCATTGTTCCTTTGAAAGATTTTCTATTTCAGGCAGCTTGGTAAATGGTTTCCAGGAATCATTAGTACTGACAAAACTTGATTTAACTTCCACCATATGAAATAGGAACACCTTCATTTAATTGATACCAACTTCTTGCCTCCATTCTCACCTACTTCATCTGTTCTTCCAGGTCAGGGGGGTAAGAGAACACAGGCATTTGATGTAGAAATCAAGATCTGCCATCAGGTGCAATTGTTGGACTGGATAGTTGTACTTAACTGTTGCTATGTGGCAAAATTCTATAGGGGAAGAAGGATCCTGGAGAAGGGATTGAAGAATCAACAAATAAGATATGCTAATTAATCCTAATGAGAAACCAAATTCAGAACTTATCTCAAACATATCATTCCTATACAATAAAATTTAAAGGAAATGTAATGGCTCAGAAATTCTTTTAATGTCATTCCCCTATTTTCTTTGATTTAGTTTTGTATCTTTTGTCATGGCATGGAACAGTATTGGTTTTTATATCTAATTTAAGATTATTAGCAATATAGTATGTATCAATCCAGTCATTATATAGTGTCAAGAGAGTCAGCCTAAGAATCTGGGTTCAAGTTCTGCCCCTGAAACTTGCTTACTCTGTGACTCAGGACAAGTTGCTTAACTTCTAATTGCCTCAAGCAACTCCCTATTACCACGGTGGCAATCTCCTTTGTTAGAGGCATTTTCATTACTGAGTTCCCTACAGCTGTGAAATCACAAGTCTGGACTGAAAACAAAGAAAAAGGGAAGAGAATGAGCATATATTTAGTACCTACTGGGTGCCAGGAATTATGCTAAGCAATTTGCAAATATTGTTTCACTTGATCCTCACACCAACCCGGTGAGGTAGGTGCTATTGTGATTCCTATCTTATAATTGGGGAAACTGAGGCAGATTGTGATTGAATGATTACCCACAGCTAGTAAGAGTCAGGGGCTGAATTCCTTCCTCTAATATGCTTTCTAGGAATTTCACTACAGTATCTGAAGACTCCATCGTCCATTTTTAATGAGGGAAATTCTTTGGCATTTTAGCGTTGAAAAGTGTCCTTTTTACTGCAGTTTCTTCATATACCATTTCTTTTTAATAGATTCCAACCTTTGATAACAGGTGGTAGGTACTTCATGCTGGTTTCTGAGAAAATGTTGAGTTTTTTCATATTATCCATGTGCTAAGGGACATTTTTCTTACTTTCTCATAGATTTTCACCAAAAGAGTTCTATCCCATCCCTATGTTAGGAAATAGATGACTTTGTATCTATTTGTATGTGGACATGGAGAATTTTGTTGCTTCCTTCCCTTCCTGTGATACACATTATCCCTGTTCAGTCCTGTTCAACTCTTCATGACCCTGTTAAGAGTTTTCTTGGCAAGGATACTGCAGTGGTTTGCCATTTCTTTCTCCAGTTCATTTTATAGATGAGGAAACTGAAGCAAACAGGTTTAGGTGACTTGCCCAGGGTCACACAGCTATTAAGTGTTTGAGGCCAGATTTGAACTCTGGAAGATGAATCTTCTTGACTTCAGGCCCAGCACTCTATTTCACTACACCACCTAGCTGCCCATTAAAACACATTGTTTCATGTCTTAGTTAAATGCTTTTGCTATTTAATTTGTCTTTTATAATCTGGTTAATGCAACAGTCCCTTTGATGGGTGAGTTTCATGACTGATTATTCCTAAACATCCAAGGTGAAACTGGGTGATAATGAGGGGTGATTGACGTCATTATCACCACCATCATCATCGTTATTATTATCACTAATAAATGCTAACTATTCAGCCTACTTTATACTTTAGTAACCCAAAGTTTTACTTTTAGTTTCTTATCTTATTCCTTACCATAATTAAGTGCTGTCTATTTAATTTTAATATCTGTACAAACTGAATGAATGATTAAACACAGTTAAATACAGAAATTAATCATGTTAGATGGCTATAGAGTTAGAAAGATCTGATTTCAAATCCTACCTCAGTTCCTTCATTGATACAATGAGGAGGTTGAAATTAATGACCTTTAAGGTCTCTTGCATTTCTAAACCTGTAATGCGATGATTCTATCATAGCATTCTGCAATTTTATTCCAAAGGTATAGACTTTAAAGATGGAAAGGACCTAAGAAAGTATCTATGGCTAATCCAATCCCTTCATTTGATTGTTAAAATGTTTTGCCATTTTTCTTTTCTTTTTTAACATTACTGACATTATTAATATTTCTGTTGCATCCTGTGTACTGCTGCCCTATAGAACCTTTGTCAGTTGTAACATCTTCTCCCTTTTACAGATAAGACATCTAGAGGCAGGTAGGTAGCACAGTAAATAGAGCACTGGCCCTGGAGTCAGGAGGACCTGAGTTCAAATACGACCTCAGACACCTAACACTTACTAGCCCTGTGACAGTGGGCAAGTCACTTAACCCCAATTGCCTCTCCCCACCCCTCCCCTCAAAAACAGATAAGGCATCCAAAGTTCAGAGCTAAATTAACTAACCCAAGGTTACACAGCTAACTAAGGGGAAAACCAGAAACAAATTGTCCAGAGTTGGTACCTGGGCTTAAATCTTGATTCTGAGGCTTGCTACCTATAATAAACATGGCTGGTTACTCTACTTTACCAAGCCTCAAATTCCTCCTTAAAATGAAGGGTTTGAATTAGATGGGCCCTGAGTTTCCCTTCTAGCTCTGTTTCTAGGATTCTATGATTTTACAATTCTGTCTTACTTGCAATAATAACTGTATTAATTTTAGTTTGGTTGGAGTTAATTTCCCTTTACAGAGGCAAGGAGGCTGCCCTAGGGACTTGGTTGGTCTAGAAGATTAGAGTTCAAAAAAAATCCCAGACTGTAATCTCTCTGCCAGATAGTGTAATTCCCCTTTCCCTGCATGGGCTCCTTTCTGATTTAGCATTGATGCCGTCATGGTAAATATGAAAGTGAAAGGAAGTTTCGTTTAATCTTATCAACTACGAAATGTAACCTCTTTTTTGAATTGTTCTAAGTAAAGTTTCTTTTTTTTCTTTTAATTGTATTTTATGGTTGTAGTGCTACATTGCTTTCTAGTCCCAGCCTGGAGTCACTGGACTGACCTGATAACCCTGGCCCAGAATTTTAGGCCTCTAAACCCAAGACGCTTCCCACCATAAGTGACCATTAGGGATCCATGGTGAGCTTAGTGAATTACATAGTTTCAGTGGCCCAGGCACTTATCAATATAGACAGTATTACTTTATGCACAGACCTTCTGACAATGCCTACCAGGACTTGAAAAGCCCAGTAATTCTGAAAATTGGCCTTTTTTCTTCAGAACTATTATACAACTTAAAATGCCTAAACTAAAATGAAGTTGTATGTGTTGAGGCTAATCATTATAAAATAAAAATGTTAGCAATAGAAATAGCTGACAAGCAGGACCTCACACAACCAGTAGATTAAAAAGACTATATATAAACACAATAACTCTTAGGACAACCTAAAGGGATGGGGATACAGGTTCACTTTTTTGTGGACAATTTAATTCTCTCTCTTATGTAGCTGAACATGAGGGAGAAACCTGTACATATAGAGAATGCACATATGGGATTGCTATGAGGATGAATTAAATAGAAAAAAATCAGGGAACATTATATTAAATTTTTCTTTGACTGAGAACAGATTATCTCCATAGTCTTTGCACTCAAAGAAATAAAGTCTGAAGGCAATAAGTTCCCACTTTCCCTTGGTGATCTCTGCCTAGCTACACAGGTTAGTCTATGAATGAATTGGCAATAATATGTAAAATTGCTTTGAAAAGCAGAAGTTGAGGGTTTAGGTTTTCTTCCCTGCCAGTATCATGGATATCACCAGCAGGATGCAGTTTTATATTCTGGTAGTTATATAGTTAGAAATTAAATGATTCACTAGCAGTAAAGAACATGGTGCTGTGTAAGGGTATACTTGGACTTTGGAGATCACAGTTAATATTTTATTTTTCTCTTACTCTTTCATAAAAAGAAAGTCGACTAATTGGTTAGGACAAAACCGAGTACCAGACTCTACAGGAAGCCTTTCCCAAGCCCCCTTAATTCTAGTGCCTTTGCTCTGTTGATTATCTCCAATTCATCCTGCCTATATCTTGTTTGTACGTAGTTGTTCTGAATATGTCTCACTTGTTAGACTATGGGCTTGACAGCAGGGACTATCTTTTCCCTTTGTATCCCCACTTCCTTTATTTTACCAATTTATTTTTTTTTAGTTTTCAACATTCATTTTCACAAGATTTTGTGTTACAGATTTTCCTCCCCATCTTTCCCCTACCCTACCCCAAAAAAGCTAGCGTACTGAATACCCCTTTCCCCAACCTGTTCTCTCTTATATCCTCCCCCATTTTAACCCTAACTTTCTAGTAAGGCAAGATGGAGTTCTATACCCTGGTGTCTGTATATCTTATTTCTCAGTTGCATGTAAAAAAAAAAATCACCAATTTTTTTAAATACATATTTGTTTTTAAAACTTTGAGTTCCAGATTTTTTCCCTTCTTTCCTCCTCACCCACCCCAACTGGGAAGATAAGCAATTTAATATAGATTGTATATGTGTAGTTACGCAAAACATTTTTGTAGTAGGTATATTGTGAAAGACTAACTATATTTCCCTCCATCCTATCCCACCTCTCACTTATTCTGTTTTCTCCTTTGACCCTGTCCCTTTTCAAAAGTGTTTATTTCTAAGTGCCTTTCCCTACAATCTGCCCTCCCTTCTATCATCCTCCTTCATATCCCCTTTCCCCCTATTTTCCTGTAGGATAAGATACCCAACTTAGTGTGTATGTTATTGCCTCCTTAAGCCAAATTCAGTAAGAATAAGGTTGTCCTATTCCCTTTTACCTTCCTGCTCTTCCCCTCCATTGTAACATTTTTCTCTTGCCTCTTTTATATGAGACAATTTACCCTAATCTATCTCTCCCTTTCTCCTTCCAATATATTCCTCTCTCACATCTTAAATTTTTTAAATATCATCCCTTCATATTCAACTCATCCTGTGCCCTCTGTCTATGTATACATGTGCACACCTACACCCTCCTATACATACATACATACATACATATATATATATATATATATATATATATATATATATATATATATATATATATATATTCCCATCACCTGTCCTCATACTGAGAAAAGTCTTGAGTTACAATTACTGTTTTTCCATGTAGGAATGTAAATAGTTCAACTTAAGTAAGT
>JAQQSV010000918.1:43048-85797 GCA_028646515.1 Pseudochirops corinnae | reverse complement strand
CACCTCATTGAATGACCATATTTTCCCCTGGAAGACTATTCTCAATTTTGCTGGGTAGGTGATTCTTGGTTTTAATTCAAGCTCCCTTGATCTCTGGAATATCATATTCCAGGCCCTTCGATCCCTTAATGTAGCAGCTGCCAGTAAAATCTAGTTAGCTTACATTTTATTTTTAGTGTTTCCTAACATTTTATTTAGGAAATATGGAGGATTAATGGAAATTATAAAATGAGTATTTTGGGATCTTTTAGACAGTAATTTAGATCTCAATCTGAAATAATATAGCAATGCATATTGGTGATCCAGAAACTTTCAAATATTATGTATGCAAAAAGTAATATTTTTATTCAGTGCAAAGGTAATATGATTTATATTTAACAAAGTTTTTCTGCTGAGGTCCTACTCAGATGATTCATCGTGGTATGAAGGAAAACCTAAGTTCCTGAAATAAGCTTCAGCTCTAGAAGGAAAAGCTATAAAAGGTTTTGAATGAGACTCCAGAAGTAGACCATATATTCGTCAGCTGATAGCCAGTTCAGTTAAATTATGAGAGCTTCATTAATAGCTTGGTCTCTGGGTGATGAATTTTCCAGACACAACAACTCTTAAAGACCATATACTAAATCAGAGCATTTTTAAGTACCAACACAATCTTGGATTCTTAAAGTAATGAGTATAAGAAAACTGTTATTCCTTTCTGGAAGCCCTCTTGTTCCATCCAGCTAGGCTCAGGAGAGGATCAGGAAATATTACAGGAAATCATGCCATGTGATGGTAGGCCAAAGGGATTGGACATACCTATTATGGAGAAGAGATGATTTAGGGGGAAGATTATAGCTCTCTTTAAAGACTTAAATGTCTGTAATCTGGCACAGAATTCATATTGGTTATAGATTGGTTTGAATTGGGAGCAGTAGGGCTTAACTGGGCTCAGTGACTGAAAGGCAAAATGAGGGAGATTAGGCTCAGGTTTCAGATAAAAAAAACTAAGAAATTAAAGCTGTTCAAAAGTTGGAATATACTATATTGGGACATAGTGAGTAACTTTCTTTAAAGAAAAATAAGTGACCATTTACCAAAGATTTGCAGAAAAGTGTTGCTCAAATGGTCCTGTATAATTTCATTGTACAGATCAGACACACTTTATATAAAGAATACAAATAAGTTTAAATTGGTTTCACTATGGCATGTGCTTTTACAAAATTAATAAAAGTGGCATAAAAATAAAAGATTGATATTTTATTTGGGATTTTTTGTGCTTTTTTTTTTTTTGGAGGGGGAAGGCAGGGCATTTGGGATTAAGTGACTTGCCCAAGATCACATGACTAGTAAGTGTGAAGTATTTGAGGCTGGATTTGAACTTTCCTCCTGACTCCAGAGCCCATGCTCTTTTCACTGCACTGCCTAGCCACCCCAAAGGTTGATATTTTAAAGGGATAGTTGGATCTTACATTATCTATATCCAACCTCCACTTTCAATTATACCTACTATTTGCTGCACTTGCTCCCCCCATTTATGTGTTGCCTGTACGGATCTGGAGAAAATCATGGAACCATGCTGACTAGATTCACTAGAAATACATGTTATTTAATTTCAAATAGGCTGTCACTACAGCAAGGCAAGCCATTTACAATTCTTTAATCAATTCATTATCCCACTGACCACAGTAGTAGCCATCCTAAACCTTTTCATCCCTCCTCAAACCTCTCATGACTAAGAGGTCCTCTCTCTGCACCTTTTCAGTTGAAAACCTATGTAACTGATTAAAAATTACACTATTCACCTGAAGGTCTCTCTTCTTTCCTCCTCATTTTAAATATTCAGATGGTTTCCCTCAAAATCTTCTACTTTAGACCTGTGTCAAATGAAGTCATGATCTTTTTCCTTGAGATGGCAAACGTCTCTCTGTGCCCAAGTGCTCCCATTTTGCCCAATCTTCTCAGATTGCCCCCTTTATTGGTCCCATTCTCTCATTAATCTTCAGTCTTTCCCCGTATAGAGGCTATATTTCTACTAGCAGTCAACATGCCATTCTCTCCCCATCCTTAAAGAAACCCTTACTTCTTCCATCCATGCCCTATAGTTTTGTCCTATACCTTCTTTTGGCTAAATTCCTTGAGAAAATTATGTACAATCAGTACTTCCATTTAACTCTTTGTAATAAAACTTCTGACCTCATGATTCAATTCCTCAGGAACTGAGGAAAGACAGGAACACTTATACATGCCTGGTGAAAGCATGAAAACAATTTGAAATCATGTGATCAAAGTGACTTTAAATGCCCATTTTTAAAAAATTAAATTCAAATAAGATTGCTAGAATTTAACCCAAAAAGTCAAAAACAAAGAGAAACTCCCCATATAAATCAAGATATTCATAGCAATTCATGTGTATATATGCGTATTGGGGGGGGGAATGAAGAAATAGTGACAAAATGAGCATCTATTAATTGGAGGATGCCTAAATATGAATATAATATATGAATATGAAGAAAAATTAATATGAGAAATTCAGAGAAATATAGAGAAACCTATATGAACTAAAGAGGAACAAGGTAAACAGAACTAGGAAAGTAATGCACACAATGGTTTTAACAACACAAAAAGAAAGAACAACAGAATTAATCTGAATATGTGTAATCATTATGATCTATTAACCTTAGTAAAGAAGTGAGAAAATGTACCCTCCTCCTTCCCCTAGAGAAGTCAGGAACAATGAGGATGAAATATTATATATGCTATCAAACATGGTTAATGCTTCAAGTGGTTTTCAGGAACTATTCTGAGCTTGTTTTGTTTGTTTCCCCTGACACTCCCTTCCTCCCTCCCACCCCCCATAATAGGTAACATTTAAATAGCACTTTAAGTTTTGCAAAGCTTTTTTACATATGTTTTTCATTTGATTCTCATAACAACTGTAGGAGAGAAATGCTGTTATTATCCTCACTTTACAGCTAAGAAAATTGAGACTTAGAAAAGATAAGTGACTTGCCCAGGGTGACAGCTATTAATTCCTTGAAGCAGATTTAAACTCAGGTCTTTTATACTTCAAATATGGCATTTGATCCACTATGCCACCTAGCTGGCACATAGATGGACTTACTGGTGAGGGGCATGGGAGTCATAATATGTTCAGGAAAGAATGTGTATTTAAAAAACCTTTAAATTAAAAATAAAGAAAATGAAGGCTTCAACATTTTGAAGAGGATGGAAGGAGGAAGGAAGGAAGGAGGGAAGGAAGGAAGGAAGGAAGGAAGGAAGGAAGGAAGGAAGGAAGGAAGGAAGGAAGGAAGGAAAGGAAGGAAGGAAAGGAGGGAAGGAAGGAAAGAAGGAAGGAAAGGAGGAAAGGAAAGGAGGGAAGGGAAAGAAGGAAGGAAGGAAGGAAGGGAAAGAAGGAAGGAAAGGAGGGAAGGAAGGAAGGAAGGAAAGAAGAAAGGATAGGAGGGAAGGAAAGGAGGGAAGGGAAAGAAGGAAGGAAGGAAGAAAGAAAAGGAAGGAAGGGAAAGAAGGAAGGAAGGAAAGAAAGGAAGAAAGGGAAAGTAGGAAGGAAGGAAGGGAAGGAAGGAAGGAAAGAAGGAATGAAGGAAGGAAGAAAAGGAAGAAAGGAAAGGAAAGAAGGAAGGGACAGAAGGAAAAGAGGGAGGGAAGGAAAGCCTTTTTTGCCTCTAAGCAAAAGCTAGAGGACTCCAATGAAGGGAAACACATTACATACTGACACAGTCTATCTTCATTTTCTTACACTTTTAATTGTTTGTATTTTTTCTCACCTGAAGTCCAAGTTTTCCTCTGAAAATCCCAATCATTGCACCTAGTTCTGCCTTCTGAGACCTGAAAAATTCTAATTCCTAAATCACTTGACAACCTTTCAAACAATTGAAGACTGCCATCACTCCTTATGGACCTTTGCAATCTGGCAAACAGAATATGACAGATACACAAATAGTCAATGTTGAACGATAAATATGCAATAACCATAGTGTAGGACAGGTACATATGACATATGACAGGCACAAACTGTTACATTTTCATTTGAAATTCTGAGGAATGAAAGCCATTTTGTTGTGACTATCTTAAAACAAAGGAGAATCTAAATTTACCACTTCAAATCACCTCACCATTAATCTAGGCATGACTAAATTAAGGTGATTTTACAATAATACGGGAAGAAATTAGAACATTTAACTGCTTATGGTTAACTGGGTAAAGGCATCTGTAGTTATGACTCTCCATCACACCTCTTCCTCACTCAGTACTCAATACCCTCAACAATGTTTTCTCTGTTCCTATGCAGTTCACTGCTTCCCATAATGACATTTTTCCCAGCTTTGTCTTTTTATAGAACCAATTAACAATACAAAGCAAAGAATACCTGTGCAGAATTCTTTAGAATCTTTGTGATTCTTTAAGATACACAGTTATGTGCTCATGGTAGATAGGTGCACACAGGCATGAGTGTATGAATAGTGAAAAAACATGGTATATAAGAATATCCGTGAGTGTTCGTGCAGTAGTTATAAAATACACTCTGGTAGACACAATATGAATAAAAATACAAAGCATTTTCAACATTGAATGTTATTCATAAAAGGAGTAAGTTGTCAGAGCATTTTAAAAGCATTCAGAAAGCTCTTATTTCTCTTCCAGTTTCTATATAGACAACAGGCTTTATAAATATGATTTTAATGAATCGTTCTACTAACATTTTCCCAGTTATATAGGTAGAAATAAAAGATCATGTTTTGTAGATATTCAGTGACCAGAAGTACCAGACTTGTTTGAACAATTGATAGACTACAATGAAACAAGCAATTTAGATTCCAGTTGCTGCTTTTGTAAAATATATGTTCAAAAAATAAAGTGTCTATACTGAACAGTAATGTCTCTGAGCACATTATCTGATGCAAGGCCAGAATCCATGTTTCCTGAAAATAAAGTGGAGATATGCCTTCATATCTACTGAAAAGGGTACCAATGTGATTGGCAAGAGAACACAGAGGTAAAACATGTTGCAGCTTGTCCTATTGGCAGAGTAGCAAACCAAGTGCTTGAAGCAGATTTACCTGATCTCTCTATTGAAAATGATATTATTAAATTCCTAGGGAGTATTCCAGAAATCAGAATAACAAAAGCTGCACAACTGCTTACACGCTTTGTTAAAAACAAGTGAGATAAAGGGTTTATTTTTGAAAGATAAAATAAGCCACAATACATGTATCTATTATAATGATCTGTCTATTGGCACACACATCAGAGAAAACACTTTCCAAAGGACATTTCTATTGTAGTAACATTTATGAAACACTAAACTGTCAGGTGTTCAAAGGGCTTTAAAGACATTATCTACCCTTCATGATAACCTTTTTCAAATAATTCACCATTTCATAAGTGTTAAAATTGAGACACAAGCACGGTGGGAGCAAAGTTTGTCAGATGCTAACGATCCCAGATGTTCTGGACCCTAGCCCAGTGAACATAAATATGCAAAGATGTGAAAGGAAGAGAAGGAAGAAATAAAATTTTAAAGGGAGGAACAAGATAAGGAAAAATAGAAAAATAATGCTGTATGGAAGAAATAAGGAAGTAAAATTATACAGGGAGGATATATTCAGAAAGAATAAATGGGAAAGAGATTGATGACTTAAAGATAGTGTGCAATGGAAGATGTAGAGGTTCTAAAGTTAGCAGAAGAAGATAAAATGTAAAAGAAAAGAATAAAATGAGAAGTTAGGGATAGGAAAAAAAGGAATTTAAAACCTTAGAATGGATAAGCAACAAAGGAATACTGGGATAAAATGAAAAAGATGAGAAATGGAAAAAAAAGAAGGTATAAAAACATGGAACCAAAATCATGACATCAAATAAATAATATGCACCATTAAAAGAGAGACCATTACTTATTTTACTATGTAGTTTACACAAAACATAGTAATATGTGGATTTTTTTCAAGCATTTTTTTGGATATTGTTGAATGCTGCACAGGAAAGTGTGGTTTAAAAGAATTGTAATCTTAGCAAGGGAGGTAAGATACCTGTGGTAGAAAGGTTTCAAGTCATCAGAGCAGGGCCAAGGACTAAGGACTAAGAATAATTTCTTATGCTTGGTCTTGCATTAACTGTGCACAAAATCTGTAAGAAATTTGACTTCTTTCCTAACATTTGATATTATATCTTTATACTGTAATTAAAGAGTATAACACCCTTGAAGGTGAGAAAAAATTTGTGATAATTCTCCATGTTAGCAGTACAAGCTATGGAGAATCTAGTGAAGCTCAATGTCTTGCTTGGTGTATCCCTACAAGTACTATATAAAGTAATTTGTAGGTGTAGGGTAAATCACATGCTGGCCTAGGCTATGAATTCCCTAATTTCTTAGGCAAAGCAAATACAAGAATTTGAGTAGTGAATATTATGTCCCACAAGATAAATAATAGCTATTCTATTCTCTAAGGCCGATTCAGTCAAAGGTCATGGGATCCTGACAGAACATATCAGTAAATGGGAAATAAAAGTCAGTCACAACATGGGGACAAGAAAAAT
This sequence comes from Pseudochirops corinnae, assembly GCA_028646515.1. Lineage (NCBI taxonomy): Eukaryota > Metazoa > Chordata > Mammalia > Diprotodontia > Pseudocheiridae > Pseudochirops > Pseudochirops corinnae. Next base: position 79,260 of record JAQQSV010000918.1, on the reverse strand, counting down.
CAGGAAATTCAATATGTGAATGTCTACCTTACAAACTTAAACCATGCCTTCTGGAATAAGCCATTCCATAATATTTTGTTTTTGTCTTTACCTTTATAGAATAAATTTCCAGATAAAAAATTAAGGAAGAAAACCAGGTCTAATGATTTAATGAGCTAAAAAAATAAAAAGTATACATCTTGACCATGTCAGCTCCCTATCTACTAATCTCCATTGGCCCCCTGTTATCTCCAGGATCAAATATAAAGTTGCCTGTTGAGAAATTAAAGTTTTTGTAGCCTGCATGCTTCCTAACTTGCCAATATTCTTATATTTTAATCTTTTTACATAATTTGAGATTCAGCTATGCTGACCTAGTTGTGTTCTTTACACACTCCCATCTCTGTGCTTTTGCATTGACTCAGAAAGAGAGCTGGCATGCTCTCAATTCTTGCCTTCACCTCTTAGTTTTCCTGGCATCCTTCAAAGCTCACCTCAAATTCTGCTTTCTGTACTCACCCAGCTGCTATTGTCTTCTCCTCAGAAACTGCATTCCATCTGATTAGGTATTATAGATAAGTATTTATATATCATGTGTACTTTTTATTTGCATGTTATCCCTCCCATTAGAATGTGAGCTCCCTGAGGGCAGGAAGTACTTTTTCTTTTCTTTGATCCCCAATGGCTGGTACTAGTAGGTGCTTAATAAATGTTCGTTGATTGATTGCCTGCTGGCAAGATAGAATGCAAGTGTATAACACAAGGAAAATTGAAGAGGGATAGAACAGTAACAAATGGAGGTAGGAGGAAGTCAGGAAAGATTTCACAGAAAATGTGGTACATGAGCAATGAAGATAAGAATTTTGAGAGCTGGAGGTAAACAAGGGATGTATCCAAGGCCTGGGGATCAGCTCATGTAAATACACAGAGATGGGAGATTAAAGTATCAAGTTTGGGGAGTGCTTAGTAGTCCAGCTTGACTGGAATACAGAGTTCATGAAAGAGAGTGCTATGAAATAATTCAGGAAAAGTGTAAGATGATTTCAGAGGTTCTCAAGTGTCAAGCTAGAAAATTTATATTTTATCCTATAGGCAATGGGGTGGGTTTTCAAAAATTTCTGAACTGGGGAATCAGATACATAATTAGACCTCAGCCAACGGAAGATTATTGTTCTAGGTTTGTAAATGGGAGGAAAGGATATCTAGAGATTAGCAGACCACTAAGGAGATGAGTGAAGTACTCCAGGTAAGTAATAATGCATGTCTAATCTACCATAGCAGCCATGTAAGGAGAGACAAGGATGGATAACAGAGATGATTTGGAGTAGAGTTGACAAGACTTGGATCTACCACATCTTAGATGAGATGAACAATACAGGATGGATAACTTCCTTTAACTGTAAGAGTGAAAACTTCTCCCATCTTTCATCTCTCAATAGAGAACTTTGAAGAAATTTTGGGAAAGATAATCCATTGAATCATGTTTCAAAAAATGAATAAGATTTTTTTTTTCACAAAAAAATAGTCTCACTAGATTCTGGGAGAAAAATCCTAAGTGCAAATTTTTTTTATCTTATTTTTAAATTTCTTTTTCTTGTTTTAGTTTATTTAGTTTTAGTTTTCAACATTCACCTCCATAAATTTTAAATTTTCTGCCCCCTCTACACTCCCGAAGACACATGCTATCTGATACATGCTCTACATATACACTCCTCTTAAATATATTTTCACATTCGTCATGTTGTACAGAAGAATTACAACAAATGGGAGAAACCACAGAAAAGAAAAACAATATTCTACTTCACTCTGCATTCAGACTCCATAGCTCTTTCTCTGGATGTGGATGGCATTTTCCATCATTAGTCCTTTGGAATTGTTTTAGATGCCTTCATTTCTGAGAAGGGCTAAGTCTATCAAAATCAGTTATCACACACTGTGACTATTACTGTGTACAATGTTTTCCTGGCTCTGCTCACTTCACTCAGTATCAGTTCATATAAGTCTTTCCAGATTTTTTCTGAAGTCCATTTGTTCATAATTTCTTATAGCACAAGAGGATTCCATTACATTCATATACCACAACTTGCTCAGCTATTCCCCAATTAATGGACATCACCCCAATTTCCAGTTCTTAGCCAACACAAAAAGAGTTGCTATAAATATTTTTATACACATGGGTCGTTTTCCCATTTTTATTATCTCTTTGGGATACAGCCCTAGAAGTGGTATTGCTGGATCAAAGGGTATGCACATTTGATAGCCCTTCAGGTGTAGTTCCAAATTGTCTCCAGAATGGTTGAATCTGTTCACAGCTCCACCAACAATGAATTAGTGTTCTAACTTTCCCACATCTTCTCCAATATTTATCATTTTCCTGTTTTGTCATGTTACCTGTGATGTGGTACCTCAGAGTTGTTTTGATTTGCATCCGTCTAATCAATTAAGTGTGAATTTAGAATCATTATCATTATGCTCCCAAAGTTTAGTAATATCTTCCTCTAATGCCATACCACTTTTTCCTAAATTCTAAAGCAAAGAATTGACTTAGTAACTATCTGAGGATGTGACAGATGTGACTATTATTGTTCCATGTATAGCTCGATGGACATTGTTTTCTTCAATGACTGAATAGTACTGGCAATGATTTTGAACGTACCTTGAGAATTTCTTATTCACACTCAGAGAAGGCCATTACATTTTTTTTTCCCCTAGAAATCAATCAAGACTCCTAGTGTTAACTTCTAATTACTCTTACTTTTATGAATGCTGCCTTTATTGCTAGAAAAAAAATAGAAGCTTGGATTTCAATAGTAAAGTTTTTTGAAAGAAAAAAATGCATTTTGGCACTACATCATCAGTGGAATCATAATGGCATGCTTAGCAGGAAAATGAATAAATGTTCCCCCTTTGTTATACTAAAATGAGGCCTCCAGTTAGTTTTAAAATTCTCTTTGTAGAAGGAAAGCTACCAGCATCAAAGGTGAAGATTGGAATTGTACTGCATGGCCATTCCATCATTCTTAAGCATTGCTTTATGTGGTGCCTATATTTAATAACAGTTCTTCAGAGGCTCATAACCCTTCCTGTGATTTACTGTGGTTATCCCTTACACCACCTGTGCATGATATTAATTAAGAACAGGAAAGTCAGTACCGTAAAGATGAAAAATTCCCTTTGTCATGAGGAAGGGGGAGCATTGGTAAGTTCTCTTTGTTCATCTAAAAGCTTGGTGATGCTCCAAGTCCTTAGCATTTTATATCTGCACAGCATGAAGTAATAAGGTAGGTGAAAGATAAAACTCATGAGTTCAATACCCTCTTGGAGTGTGCAATCATGCATTTCTGTCCACTTGAATTATGTGTCCTCCAAGGCCTGCATTTGGATTGTGCATCATTTCAACCCTGGTATCAAAATAAATATTATGATATACCATACTGACTGTTAATCCACTAAGTAGCCCATTAGTGCTTGTCACTTTGGATTAGCAAAATGTTATTTATGTTTACCAAGCATAAAGACCATACTGTATGTAGTAGAGATGCGTTAAATCGCTTTTACTCAACTAATTTTAGGAGAGAACATTATACTTTCAAAAGCTTTCCCTTAATAGTCACACATTAGAGGCTTCTCGATGAGGGGAATTACTCCAAAATGGGCAGAAAAAGTTCAACTTTTCCAATGTTTAGAAATTATCCAGATACAGAACTATAATTTTAAAAAAGAGAAGTAAGGAAGGCTAAAGAGTCAAGAATGATATTAACTTTGATAACCTAGGTGAATGGACCATAGGGAGTGCAGAAAGAAAAGAGAAAATAAAGTCAAGGACAAAGCTTGAGGAGAGACTATTCAGTAGGAAGAAGAAATCAATAGCTTCAAAGGCCTTCAAGAGGTCAAGGATGAAGACTGTGAAAATGCCATTTGGATCTAGCAACTAGGAGATCTTTGCAAAGAGCTTGGAAAGACAATTTTTTGTGTGATATTGGGGTAGAGGAGGCTCATAAGCAACAATTCAATGGTTTGAGAAGTAAATGGGATGTGAGAAAGCAAGGACAATATGTATAGGCATATTTTTCTTCGTGTCTGTCAGTGAAAGTGAGAAAAAATCAGGATGATGACTTGAAATGGCAGGAAAGAGGAAAATATTTTATGTTTTTGTTTGTTTTTAAGGAGAGAGAAAATCTGGGTGTATTTGTTGGCAGCAGGGAAGGAACCAGTAGATAAAGAAAGACTGAAGATTAGAATGAGACAGGGCATGATTGAAGTGGAAAACTCCTAGAGGAGATAGTAAGGAATGGGATTGAGGGCTGAAATAGAAGGTTTGCCTTGGCAAGAATGACCACCTCTTCTTCAGAGACTAAAGTAAAGGAGAAAAAAATAGAAAACACGTATACCAGAGGTTTTAAGGTTTAGAAACAGAAAGGAGAGGGCACACGCAATGAATGGTATCAATTTTCTTGAAAAAGGTGTGAGGCAAGAGCTTCTTCAGAGAGGGAAGGATGAGGAGTGGAATGAGCGACTAGAAGAGAGAAAAGAACATTTGAAAATCTATTTATGGGATGTATAATTGGGACTTTGTCAGAGAAGAGTAAAGGTTTATAACAAGCAGATAAAAGCCCAGTTGATATTAGAGAATATAAAATTTTAGTGTATTCAGTCAATAAAGGCATGCTACTTCTTCTAAGGGCTTTCAGTTGTATTTGAGTTAAAGTTAGAATCCCAATCTAAATTTTTTGCCTCCAAATCCCATCAGCCTAAATCAGGCTGATTCCCCCAATTCTAAAGAGAATGATTTTAAAATGTTCCTAAAATTTCTTTTTATGCAAACATCACTACAAACTTGACCCTAAGTCAATTATTTTCCTATCCCATTGCCACCAACCTAAGATCATACACATACTGCACAACGCAGAGTGGGGAAAATTCTATTGGACTTATATTGGAATTTTTTTCTAGTTTTCCTTTTTTTGTGAATTTAAAAGTAATCAACAAAGTCAGTTTTCAACACATAAAGAACAAGAAAAAGAAGTGATATATAATGTGTGTGCATATATACATATTTTATGTATATAATTTAACAAAATAATAGCAAAATTAATCTAGTTGCATCACTTTCTGTACACATATATATATATATATATATAATGTATGTATACTATGTAGACAGATAGACAGACAGACAACATAGATAGATAGATAGATAGATAGATAGATAGATAGATAGATAGATAGATAGATAAATAGATAGATAGATAGATAGGTAGATAGATAGATAGATAGATAGATAGATAGATAGATAGATAGATAATGACACACTAACCAATAATTAAGTCAGCATTTTCTGTTGTAGTAAAGAACTGAAAACAAAATAGGTGGCCATGAATATAAGAGAATGATTGAATATAAATTGTGGTACATGCATCAAATGAAATATTATTTCACTATAAGAAATGTCAATTATGTCAGCCAAAGAAAGGTGGGCAAACTTATATGAACTGATGTAAAGTGAAATAGCCATACAGGAATAGTGTGAGGTAGAGTGGTACAATGGAAAGAGCACTAGATTTGTAGTCAGAGAACATAGGTTCAAATCCCTTTCTATGATTTCTTTCTGGGATTTTGAACACGTCACTTAACCTCTATGTATCTCATTTTCCTCTTCAGTAATGATGGAGTTGAACTAGAGGCCTTTAATTTTGCTGTTGCTGTTGTTGTTGTTGTCATTGTTGTTTATTTTCAGTGTTGTCCTACTCTTCTTGATTCCATTTTACATTCCATTTGACTCCATTTGGCACTGGAGGGGTTTGCCATTTCCTTCTCTCGCTCATTTTACCTATGAGGAAACTGAAACAAATAGGATTAAGTGAGTTCCCCACGGTCATGCAGCTAGTAAATGTCTGAGCTGGATGTGAAATCATGAAGATGAGTCTTCCTAACTCTGGGCCTGACACTGCATCCACTGCACCACCTAGCTACCCATGATGGCCTGTAAGGACCCTTCCAAATCTAAATAATGACTACAAAATAACATGAAAGAGAGCAACTGTGAGTAACTTTAGAATGTCGATAGAACATGTGACTAATTATGGCTTGGGAAGAGTAAAGATGAAATATCCCTTCCACTTTGGCAGAACTCTAACTTTATTCCTATATCAAGGTTAGCTCTGCTTCTTTTCCATTTCTACCCATTTCTCCTACTTCTATTCTCTGGAAGTAAGTGTAGCATGTCTGTTCCCTATTCCACATGAAAGTCCTTCATATGAAAGCTATCATTTTCTTTATACTAAGTATCTTCAATTTTTTCAATTGACCCTTGAGTAGAATGGTCTCTATGCTCTCATTATGATTGTCATACTCCTCTATTCTCCCTCTTGTTCATTCATGTCCTTCCTAAATGACCCCCAGAACTGAACAAAACACTTCATATAGGGTCTTATCAAAGAAAAGTAGATGAGATTTATTTCTCACCTGTTCTGAACCCTATGATTCTCTGAATGTATCTTAGAAATGCAAAAGTTTGTTGATGGCTGTCATATCTTACTGTAGACTCATATTAAATTGCAATTCAAATATTCTCCACTTCAACTTTGCCACTTTTACTTTATTGCCAGTCTATACCTATATATAATTATTATATATATAGTATATATAAAAATATATACATAAATATATTTATATTACATTATATATAATGTAATATATGATTATAATATTATATCTATAATTATATTATATATAAATATATAAAAATATAAATTTATACATAATATATAATATATTACATAATATAAAATATATATAATATGTATTATATATAGTATATATAATTATATACTATAATTGGTAGTAGCTGCCCTTTTTAAATTCAGTTTTAATCTTATGGAGACTATCACACAATAAGATCATGAACAAACTCAATTGTTTGCTACTATTCCACACTCTTCAAGAGACAGTTTGGAACTTGCAGCAGTATCAGCTTTTTTTTAATAGAATGAGCATAGTTTGTATAGTTGTTCCTTCCACATCATGGGGATTAAGGGCACAATGCCCCCAAGATCTGGTAAATCTGTGTAAAAATTGGTGGCCCTCCCTTCACATGAAAGAAGAAGTCTAATTTATTTTTCCTTTTTCTTTTATGGGGTATTTTCAATATCATACTGTTAAATTTGGATTGATATTAATAATGGTAATGAAATTTCTAGATCCCCCTGTATTGGCCTGGTTTTCTGAGTGAGTGTTGAAACCTACAGCTTGTGAATCTCACTTGTGGGATGGACTTGTTGATGTGAAGAGAGAGGGCTGAACTGGGAGGAGCTGCCATGAATTTAGAGAAGGCCAGAGCAGAGAAAAGGCCCATGCAGAGAGAGGTAGAAGAACTTTTGGGGTGCAGTATCATGGAGGCAGAGAGAAAGGAAAATTGCTGGGGGCCATTGTTTCTGAGAGACTGCTGAGGGTCAGTTGGAGCTGCCCAGGACTTTTGAGAACTGCCACCCAGAGCTGCCGTGGACTAAGGAGGCGTGGCTGTGATGCCAGTATTTTGTCTGTCTATTTTGATGTTGTTTTGCCATATTTGTCTACTGGTGAAGGACAGAGCTGTTTTTGCAGAGGTCCTGGAACCTTGCTGTTGGTTCAGAAGCCCTGAAGAAGTATTTTCTTGTTGTATGTGTACAGAAATCCTGGAAGAGGGTCTTGCTGATGTTTTCAGAGGTTGTGGGCCTGTTCTGCTGGCAGTGATTGAGTTAATGAGAATACTGGCTATGTATATTGTGGTTTTGTTAAGCTTTGTCTCCCCAGGAACAGAGATTGCTGAGAACTTGTCTTGCTCAAGATGAAGACATGACCTTGGGTATTCAATGCTGTGATGAAATCTTAACCAGCTTAAGGGTAGATGGCCTTTTGTGCTCTCATGCCCCCCCCCTTTTAAGAAAGTGCTTGGCATTAATGGATGGTATTGTAATTCAGTTGTGATCCAGGGATGGGCAACTTTTGACTTTTTTGTGCTCTGTGACTGACCAAATGAATGTGTTTTGTTTATGATTGGAAACTAATCTCCATTTGAGAAGAGAGACTTTGTGACTGACTAAATGAATGAACTAGGCAGGGGTGAGCTACTTTGACTAATGTACAGGCCTGGGGTGGGGTACTTGGTTGCAATTGAATTGAAGACTTACTAAATTATTGAGTTATGCTATAGTTTGATTTTCTGTGAATGTTTTGCCTTAATCTGTCACTGAGTAAATGGAGTTTGCTGTGCTCATAATCTGAAGCTGGAAGTTGCTTTTGCTTGGTGTTACTATATTATATAATACTTTACATATATTTTATGCATTTCTGAATTTCTAAACTATGTCTGCGTTGTCTACTAGCCTTGCATGTTGTCTGTGGCTTCTGCAAAACTCCCCCCAAGTTAAATAATTTCTTATACTAACCCAACCATGATGGGGAAAGTTGGAATGTGAGAGAGATGACTGTAGAATGCTGGTCTTGGAACCGTGAGATCTGTGGTCTGATCTTGTCTCTCATACTTACTAGCTTTGGGATACTAGTCAAGCTTAGGGACTGAGGTTCTTCATCTACAAATTGGGATAATAATACTTGCACAGTCTATCTTACAGGGTCGAAATAAAGAAAACATTTCATGAATCTTAAAGAATTATATAAAGGTTATTACTTTTTGTTCTTCCCATCTTTGTGTTCAATCAAGGTGAGAGAGAAATAGTATAAAAGGAAGGAAGAAAGGGAGGAAAGAAACAAAGAAAAAAAGAAAAGGAAAGAAAGAGACAATCATTAAATGCCTTCTGTGTTCCAGGCCCAGTGCTACACATTTTTGCAAATATTATCTCATTTCATGCTCACAACCAGCCTGAGAGCTCAATACTTTTATTAACTCTACTTAACAGTTGAGGAATCTGAGGCATATGGAGATTAAATGACTTTCCTGGGGTCATATAGCTAGTAAGCACCTGAGGTCAAATTTGAACTGAGCTCTTCCTGACTCCAAGTTCAGAGTTTTATTCACTGCACTAAATATTTACTTAGGATGCAAGTTATATATTCATATAAGGACAGTTAGGTGGCACAGTAGAAAGAGTGCTGGGCTTGCCATGAGAATAACTTGAGTTCAATTCTGACCTCAGACATTTACTAGGTATGTGACTCTGGGTAAGCTAGTTGAACTCTTTTTGCCTCAGTTTCCTCATCTGTAAAACTGAGAAAATAAGAGCTACTTTTTTCATAGGGTTGCTGTGAGGATCAAATTAAATAATAACTGTGAAGCACTTAGCATACTGCCTGGCATATAGAATTATATATTAGCTATTATTATTATTCTACTATGTTTAGTATTTAGCAAACTATAACATGGGTAAATAAAATGATTTATTTTTATAAGTAATGGGATATAGCGTCATCTTCTTAAGTGTTACTAAAAATACCTTCAAGACAGTTTGTATAACAGACAAGACAATGGGGTTAATATATATCTCTTCCTGTTCTCATATGTTTCTGATTTATTATTACTATTATTATTATTTTATCAATTATTACTTTTATCAATAGGAGTTTAGAAAAAGCACAAATCTGCTGTAAACCTGTATTTTATTCCCATCTTTGTCTTGTAATGAGAATTGTATCCATTCAGTGAAAACTGCCCACATTTGTAACTGAAAGAAGAAAAAAATGGGAGAACGTAAAGGTAAAGTCTGGATGCTACTCAAATGATGGGAAAGCATCATTTGACAAAGCTGCATGTTGATAATCAAAGAAAAACTTACAAAGGTGTGGAGAGATTCTGTCCAAAAACACAATAGGAGATACACTATTAACAAGAAAAACAGCACTAAAAATAAAGAAATGACTGTTTCTACACATTGGAATCAAAATCTGCTGGAGAAGTTAAATAGAACATAAGAGGCTTGGCTCTCTGTTAATTACTTTATGGCATTATGCTTTCCTAGTGAGCAGTTGTGACCATTCTCTCTGGAAAAAAAAATGCTACTAGAGGATTTCTCAATTCCAGCAGAGCAATTTGATTATAATTATAGAACTTTCGATGAATTTGGGCGAAGAATATAAAATGTATAATTGAAAGATAAAGTGTCTGACATTCTATTAAACTCAATATGGATTATTACCATTAAAAATGATATAAAAACATTAAAACTATGAATTTTCAGCACTTAATTGTCAAGCTTGAATAAATGGAGCTGTTTGTTTTTCTTGCAATTTCAACAAAATATATTTCTTCTGCCTTGAAATTAAGATGGAAAACATGACATGAAAGCACATTTTGCATATGTTAAATCCCAGTGACTGTGTATGTATTAAAATAGATTTAAAATTAACAGATGAAGTTTCCACAGTTAAGCTGGTCTTGGCAGTCCTCCACTACAAATGCATACTTTTCTATTGACTGGAGAAAGCACAGTCAATTATCTGGTCATTGAAAAGTTTACATTGTTAGGTCAATTAAAATGGCAAATACATTAGAAATTTATTGTTAAAAAAGAAACACATTATATTTCATACTATATTTAATGCTCCTCTTTTCCGTCAAAGCACTGATCAGTCTAAAAACAAAAAAAGTAGAACGAATAAAAAAGAACAGAGATGTCAATCTTTTTGAAAGAAGTCTATAAAAATGCAGACATGAAATTACATGCACAGTCAAAATTTATTTAAAAATTAAAATTTCATTTTTTCTTTTTTTTAAAATAAATTTATTTATTTATTTGCTTTTAGTTTACAACATTTAGTTCCACAATCCTTGAGCTCAAAATTTTCTCCTCCTCCCTCCTCCTCTACTCCTCAAAGAAGCATGTAATCTGATATAGGTTCTACAGATATCTTCACATTAAACATTAGTCAAGTTGTAAAGAATTATAACCAATGGAATGAACGATGAGAAAGAAGGAACAAAATAAAGCAAAAAAAGAGAGAGAGCAAGTAGTTTGCTTCAATCTACATTCAGATGCTGCAATTCTTTCTCTGGATGTGGATAGCAACTTCCATCATGAGTCTTTTGTAGTTGTCTTCTAACTTTGCATTGCTGAGAGGAGCCCAGTCTATCAAAGTTAGTCATCACAGACAAGATGTGTCTGTAATTGTGTACAAAGTTCACCTTGTTCTGCTCTCCTCACTCAGCATCAGTTTATTTAAGTCTCTCCAGGTTATTATGAAGTCTGTCTGTCCCTCATTTCTTGTAGCACAATACCATTCCGTTACATTCATGTACCACAACTTGTTTAGCCATTCCCCAATTGATGGGAAATTCCTTGATTTCCATTTCTTTGCCACCACAAAAAAGAGCTGCTATAAATATTTTTGTACATATGAGTAAAAAATTAAAATTTCAAGAGGTATTTGCAATATCTCCAAGCTTTAAGCACTTGGCTTTGAGAGAGGCATACTATAACTAGTTCTTACTTGAGTAGAGGCTTGTTTATCCTGCTAATCTCAAGAGCTATAATCTTAATGTGAAATTGCTTTCATTGCAATGTATCCAAATAGGGCAGTTAATATATACATTTTTCTCCTCCCTACTTTTCTTACTCTATTCAGAAGTATAAGAAACCTGTCTCTGTAGTTATACTATGCCTCCTGTCCTAATTTCAAATTCCTTTAATAAACAGGGCATTTTCATGGAAGCAAGGTAATGAAAAGAGTAATGTATATAACTTCCTAAATTATAATATAAACTATAAACCATTTATTCTATTTCTCTACAGTTTTAATTCTGAGACATTTGTTGAGATCTGGCTGAACAAAGTAAACATGAAGGCTTTGGGGTTGCTACTTGTTTGGTAAAAGCAATTATGCTATACTTAAAAATCAGGTGAGTATTCTGGACTAGATGGATAGACTCTAGAAGATTTCTTGAAACTCTTAAGTCCTCTATTTTATTGTATGGTTAATGCATGGAAAGACAATATACATATTACAGAGGAATATTTTAATCATTTGGATATTTTTGTGGAAATATTAAGAACCATTTTGAAAAAAAAAAGTAATTCATTTCCCAAAGAGACAACTTCTCTATGAATAGGAAGCTAGGACTTGCCAAATGCAGAAAAATAAGGGTTATTTTAATAATTAGGTGGGTTATTGAAAATTTCATGGGTTATTGAAAATTACTTATTTAAGTTGTGAGTTTAAAATGCAATTAGTTAATAAAAGTCATTTATTTTTAAAAGTTCTGTTAAAATATTTTTTAACTAATTTTTTAAAAGCTGGAAAAAGCTTCTTTCTCTATTTGTACAGTTCTTATCTGCTAATTTGCAGATAGACTGGCTCATTGCAGAAAGATTTGATTTCTCCCTAGAGGTCAAAACATATAGTAAGGGTTATTTTTTTAAACGAAGTTGATAATTGAAAATTACCAATTTAAGCAGGGAGTCCCAAATGAAATTAGTTCATAAAACTCATTGCTCTTTAAAAATTCTATTAAAATACTATTTTTTAAACTAATTTTGTTATTAAAGCCTGGCATTAAGGTTGTCTCCGTACTTCAGGTGTTCTTATCTGTTAATTTACAGATGGACTGGCTCATTGGCAAAAGGCTTACTTTCTCTCTACAGGGCTAAATATATACATTGAAGGAAATTTGTGATTATTGCATAAAAAAGGTAATGATTATGGCATTCATAAAGCAGCCGTGGGGTTTTTCAAATCATTGGTTTAAAAAAAAAAGAGGCGGGAATTTTATCAGTGAGGAGAAAAATATTCAAAGCCTTCTAATTAAGGACATATTACCGAATATTCATTTAAATGTTTAGCTAATTAAGTTAGTATTCATTAACTTCCCAGAACATAGACCATTGTACTTGGTCCTGAGGGACACTGAAAGTTTTTGTTGTCCCTGTATTCATAGAGCTTTTAGTCTAACAGAGAACATGAAATTTATACAAATATCTACCACATAAAGGTATATATGATAAACATATAAGGGAGATACATACAAAGTACTATATAAGTATATGAGTGTTGAGCTTTTGGTGAATAAAGGAATCAATGAAGGCTTCATGGGGAAAATATTTGAATTAGATTTAAAGGAATTAGGTTTTAAAGACAGGTTTAGGTTTTGACTTGAAATAATTTGAGTTTTAACTATAAAGAATTTTATTTTTGAAAATTCAGTAAGATAATAGGGGCATAAATAGGATAGGGGGTAGACTAAGCAAAGACTCAGAAGAAAGAGAGGATAGGTTATAGTAGTCCAGGTTTATTGCATCATAGCATAAGGAAAATAGATGTAGAATGGTATTAGATTTTTTAAAAAGAAGAGGAGGGGGAGAGGCAAGATTAAATTTGACTATGAATGCCACCTAAGGAATGTGGGCTATATTAAGGAGCCATTTTTCTAGCACCATGATGTGAACAGATCCACAAATAGGGAAAATTAGTCTGATCAGCTAATTTGAAAAAGATGGTTTGGAAAGGGAAGAAGAATGAAGTTAGAAAGACAATGTGCTACAAGGCTATGATACCTCCATGCCTGTATAAAGCTAGAATGGCGGAAGAGGATGGTATGGGCTAAATAGAATAATGCTTTTTCTGTTGTTGTAGCTGTTTGTCCTTAGTTCTTGAAGAGGATCAGTGGCATCACAGGGTTGATGTCTTGATTTGTCTATGAATTGGATTTAAGTGATGCAGAGTTGTGAAAAGTCATCAACTTTACTCTCTAGACTGTTTCGAGTTATCAAAATCTCTCCAATAACATAAGAAAAGAGGAGTCAAAGACAACAAGCAACTATGTTTAGAACATATTGGAATGAATGAATGATGGTGTCAATGGCAGAAACAGTGAAGCAATGGGGGTAGATTTTAGAAGAAAGAAAACAGACTTAATTGTGGACATCTTGCACCCATCTATTGAGTCTATCAAATCAAATTGTAAATACTGAGGAACAGATTTTCATGTGAGATATCCAGATGGAAAATGGAGATGAACAGTTGGGCTGTTGCTGTTTTTTTCAGATTCATTTTACCACCTATACTTTTGATTAAAAGAAAAATTTGATATCTTAAAGGTACAGGAAAGAGATGTGTTTGTGGTTGTTGTTTTGTTTTTTAAGTTAGAAAAAACACAAGATGCAGGAGTAGAGAGAGGATTATTCTTGGGAGCAATGGGCCTTAACTCTGATTCCTTCTCTGCCATTTAGTGTCAGCATGATTTTCCAAAAGTCATTTTATATCTCTGTGCCTTCAGGAACATCTTGTACAAAATGGAAATATTATTACCTCACTGAAGATAGGTAGACTAGATTATTTAGTGATGATCCTTTCAGATGTAAGATCTCTGGTGAGAGACTGGGAGAGGAGGGGTTAGAGACAGATAGACAACAATCAGAAGTATAGACCCTCAAATTGTCATCACTCAACAAATATTTATTAAGTACCTATTATTTGCCAGGCACTGTGCTAATTGCTGGGGACATAAAAGGAGACAAAAAGCAGTCTCTGCCCTCTAGGAGCTTACAATCTAATAGAAAAGACAACATATATATATATATATATATATATATGTATACACATATACACACACACACAAACAGAGACATACATGCACAAAGTAAAACAAAGTATATACAGGATGAAAAGGAAATAATTAGCAGAGTAAAGGCACTAGAATTAAGAAGGGTTAGAGAAGGCATCCTGTGGAAGGTGGGATTTTAGCTGGAACTTGAAAAAAACCACGGAGGTCAGTAGAGAGCAGAGAAAGGAGAGCATTTCAAGCATGGGAGACAGTCAGAGAAAAAAGTGAGAGAAAAAGCCAGGAAAACAGAGTCATTGAATCAAAGAGTATGTGTTAATGAGTAGTATATAAGAAGACTAGAAAGGTAGGGGAAGGAGCTAGGTTATGAAGGGCTTTAAATGTCAAATATAACATTTTGTATTTGATTCTTATCAGTGGAGTTTATTGAGTAGTTGGGGGAAATGAAAATGAGCTTTCGAAAAGTCCCTTGGAGGCAGAGCCAAGATGGTGGAGTAAGGGCAAGGATTCATTTGATCTCTCCCCCAAACCTCTTCAAATACCTTTAAATAATGACTCTAAACAAATTCTACAGCAGCAGAATCCACAAAAAGACAGAGTGAAACAATTTTGCAGAGCAAGACAACTTAGAAGGTCAGCAGGAAAGGTCTGTTGCACGAAGGAGAGAGAGGTACACAGTCCAGTATAGGCTGTGCGAGAGCAGACTGGGCCAAAGCAAACCAGAAGCAGGCCTTGGGGTGACTAAATCAGTGGCAGAAGTGGTGGTTTCTAGACCTCTCAATCCACAGACACAAAAAACAACTTAGAAGATCAGCAGGAAAAGTCTGTCACACTTTTGTGAGTGTAGCACATTCAAGCACAGGTCATACCAACACAGACCCAGTCCCAGCCAATAGAAGCAGGCCTTGGGATTCACAGAATCAGCAGTAGCAGCTGCTGCTTCCAAAGTTCTTAGTCTATTGACAGTAAGGGGGACAAACAACTTGTCAGAAGGACATTACAGGGGTCTCTTTGCTAACATTAAGGCAAGACTTGGTTGCTTGACCCTCACTTGGATCCAGATCACAGTCCTGGCTGGCAGTCCCAAGGTGAAAGAGAAGTACTAACACACCAATATGTGTGGTCACAGTGGAACGGGGACCTTCCTCATAATTCTAAGGCAGAAAAGAGTGCTTCTGGTCTCTCACAAAACAGCACAGGCAAGGAGAGTAGTAAACACTGCTCCTTATATCATACCACTTTGAAGAACTAAAAACTCATAGGTCCCTAGAAATATTTCTGAAAACAGTGGCACAACACCCCTAACACTTGGAACTGTGCACCCTCTACCCTAGAAGCAGAGACCTACTTTAACAAAGAGTTAAAAATTAAGTAATATGCCAGAAAAAGGAGCAAATAGCAGAAAAAATTATGACCATAGAAAGTTGCTATGGTGACAAAAAAATATCAAAACATACACTCAGAAGAAGATAACAAAGTCGAAGCTCCTACATCCAAAGCCTCCAAGAAAACTATGAATTGGCCACAGGCCATAGAAGAGCTCACAAAGGATTTTAAAAATCAAGTAAAGAAAGTATCAGAATTGGGAAGAGAAATGAGTGATGCAAGAAAATCATGAAACAAAGTCAACAGTTTGGTAAAGGAGACATATCAAAAAGAGTGAAGAAAATAACACCTTAAAAAAAGCAGACTTGGTCAAATGGTAGAAGAGATACCAAAAGCCAATGAGGAGAAGAACAGGAAAAGCAGAATTGGCCAGATGAGAAAAATAGGTCCAAAAATACACTCGAGAAAAAAAAAAATCCTTAAAATAGAAATGAACAAATGGAAGCTAATGATTTTATGAGAAATCAAGAAACAATTAAACAAAAGCAAAAAAAAATGAAAAATATAGGACAATTTGAAATATCTCATTGAGGAAACAAACTAACCTGGAAAATAGATTCAAGAGAAATCATTTTAAAAATTATTCAACTCCCTGAAAGCTATGATCAAAAAAAAAGCCTAGACATCATCTTTCAAGAAATTATCAGGGAAAACTACACTGATATTCTAGAACCATAGGGTAAAATAGAAATTGAAAGAATCCACTCATCACCTTCTGAACAAGATTCCAAAATGAAAACTGCCATGAATATTTTAAGCAAATTTCAGAGTTTCCAAGTCAAGAAGAAAATATTGCAAGAAGCCAGAAAGAAATAATTCAAGTATTTTGGAGCCACAGTCAGGATAAGACAAGATTCAAGTGCTTCTGCATTAGAGGTTCAGAGGGCTTGGGATATGATATTCCTGTGGGCAAAGGAGTCACGATTACAACCAAGAATCTCCTACCCATCAAAACCGAGTATAATCCTTCAGGGGTTGGAGGAATGGATATTCAATGAAATAGAGAACTTTCAAGCATTCTTGACTAAAAGATCCCACACAAATAGAAAATTTGAATTTCAAATAAGACTTAAGAGAAACACAAACAGGTAAACAGGAAAAGAAAACCTTAAGAGATTTAATAAAACTAAACTGTTTACATTCCTACATGGGAGTATGATACTTGTAACTCATAAAAACTTTCCCATCATCAGGACAGTTAGAAGGAGTATACAGGAAACAGGTATGAGTTGAATATGAAGGGATGCTATCTTTTAAAAAATCAAAGAATAAGAGCAATGTACTGAGAGAAAAGGAAAGGAAGAGGTAGATTGGGGGGAAATTATATCACATAAAAGAGGCAAGATAAAGTTTTTACTGCAGAAGGGAAGAGATGGAAGATGGGGGACAGTGAGTGAACCTTACTCCCATCAGAATTGACTCAAAGAGGGAAGAACATACACACTTGCTTGGGTAGAGAAATCTACCTTACCATACAGGAAGGTAGGAAGGGAAGGAGATAAGAAAAAGTGGGATGTTATAGAAGGAAGGGCAGATTGGGGGAGGGGTAGTCAGGAGCAAAATCCTTTTAAGGACAGATAGGGTGAAAGGAGAAAGAGTATAGAATAAATGGGAGGCAAAGGGAAAAGGAATGGGGAACAGGATGAAGAGAAATATAGTTAGTACTAGTAACTGAAAAAAATTTGAAGCAAGTTTGTCTGATATATGCCTCATTTCTCAAACAGATAGAGAACAGAGTCAAATTTATAAAAATAAGAGCAATTCTCAAATTGATAAATAATATAAAGATATGGACAGTTTTCAGATGAAGGAATCAAAGCTATCTATAACCATATGAAAAAAAATGTTCTAACTCAATATTGATTGGAGAAATGCAAATTAAAACAATTTTGAGGTAGTACCTCATACATATTAGATATATTAGCTAATAGGACAGAAAAGGAAGATTACAAATAGTGGAAGGGGTGTGGAGAAAATAAGACATTAATGCACTATTGGTGTTGTGAATTGACTCAACCATTCTGTAGAACATTTTGGAACTATGCCCAAAAATCTATGAAACCATGCATACCCTTTGGCCTAGCAATACCACTACTAGGTCTGTATCCCAAAAGAGATTTTTTTAAAAAAAGAAAAGGAGCCTATACATACAAAATTATCTATAGCAGCTCTTTTCTGGAAGCAAAGACAAGATTCCCAACAATTAGAGAATGGCTGAATAAATTATGGTATATAAGTATGATGGAATAATATTATGATGAAATGATGAACAGGATGCTCTCAGAACATCCTGTAAAGGTCTACATGAGCTGATGCAAAGGGAAATGAGCTGTGTACAAAATAACAGCAATATTGTGCAATGATCAGCTGTGAATGACTTAGCTATTCTCTGCAATACAATGATCCAAAACAGCTCTGGAGGACTTATGGTGAAAATACTATCCATCTACAGAAAAAGAAGGGATGGTGTCTGAATTCAGATTGAAGGGTACTTTTTAAACTTTATTTTCTCTAAGGTTTTTTTTTTTTAGTCTATGTTTTCTTTCACAACATGAATATAATGGAAATGTTTTACATCATTACACATGTATAACTTATATCTAATTGCTTGTCTTCCCCATGGGAGGGAGGAAGGGAGAACATTTAGAACTCAAAGTTTTAAAAATGAATGTTAAAAGCTGTTTTTACACATAAAACAGGAAAATAAAATACTAAATAATGGAGAAAAATAAAATTTTAAAAATAAAGTTGGAGAAGCACTTTTTAAAAAAGGAAAAGAACTTTACTGGCTGAATGATGGATCAGAGATCAGAGAAGTTTATTAAGTGGAGGAATGACATGGTCAGACTTTTGCTTTAGGAAAGTCACCTTTGCAGCTGAGTGCAGAATGATTTGTAGTGGTAAAGGATGAGGTAGGTAGATCAATTCAAAAGTTATTGCACTAGTCAACACAAGAGAGAAAGACAGCCTGCATTAGAAGAGTGGCAGTGTGAATTGATAGAACAGAATTTAAATAACAGTTGTTGTGAAGATACAAACAAGATTTGATAACAGATTGTCTATATGTGGTGAGTCAGAATGAGAAGCTGAGAATGTCACGGAGTTTGTGATTTTGAGCAACTAGAAGAATAATGGTATTGATGACAGTAAAAGGAAAGGTACTAAGAAGCTAAGAAGGGAGGAAAGATAATAAATTGAGTTTTTGTCATGTTGAATCTGAAAAGCCTATAGATTGAAGGCTCCTAAGCTTATTTGGCCCACCATTCCATTTTCAAAAACAAAAACAAAAACTATTTTTTAATGACATTTTAAATTTAATAATTTATTGTAAATTTGTAGGGTTTTTCCTTCATTGAAATTTTGATGACACAATATTGTATCATGTAATCTTATAGTATCATATTGTAAACAAGTCATTACATGCACATATTCCTGCTGCTATATGTTGGTCTCTCCAACAGTGTGCGACATGTTCACCTGTCAACAGTTGCTTGTTAAGACCTGTTAGCAACCTTGACCGTGGATTGGTTATAACTTGCATTTTGTATATTTATTTGAAAAAATAATGTAATCACTGTGACTTTAACTCTGTTATACAACAGATGAAATATGTATGAGTAGTTTTTCAAAATTTTCTTATCTTTTCTTCTTTCCTTATGATTCCAGAGCTCCTTTATTTTTATTCAGCACCCTCCAATTGCACCCAAGGCTACTACTGTCTCCCTGGATCATTCCAGTACCCCACAATGGGTGATACTGCCCACTTTGGGAAACTGCTAATGGATTATCCAATTCCAGATCTCTAAAAGGCAGGTGCTGATGTGAGACTGTAGCTCAAAAGAAATGTATATGTATATATATATATATATATATATATATATACAAATATCTGTATGTATGTATGTATATATATATACATGACTGTCATATGTTTAAACATGCTATCTGATCCCAGGGAAGCTGGACAGAATAACAGAGAAGATAGTGTAGAGTGATAAGAAAAAAAAGGCCCTGGAGAGATTCATGTAGGACACCCATGGTTTTTGGATGATATGAGATAAAAACTAAGCAAAGTAGACTCAGTAGTGAACAGACAAGTAAGAGAAGTAGGAGACAGTCCTTCTGTAAAAATCCAGAGAGTAAATAGTATCAGGGAGAAGGTAGTTATCAACAGTGCCAAAGTGAGCAAATAGGTCATGAAGGATCAAATTTGAGAAAATGTCATTAGATGTAGCATTAAAGAGACCATTAGCATCTTCAGAGAGAGTGTAAATGGTATTACTTACAAATTGTAATATGGGATGTAGAATTGGAAGGGCAAATATTTGATCTTATAGTCAAACCCTTTTTTTTTTCATAAATATCAGTGCAATTGGTATGCTACAAAAAGCGCTAGATAAAGTTAGGAAGGCACAAGTTAAAATACTATATTAAGATTTTTGAATGATTTATTTAGATCCATAGGGAAACATTTTAAGTTATATACTTACAACTTCTCACATTACATTTGCAAAACTGAGACCTAAAGAGTTTATATGATTTATCCAAAGTCATACAAGTAATAAATGGCAAAGTCAACATTCTAATCTTGGTCTTCTGACTCCAAATTCACTTTGTGTGTGCCAACAAATAACTTCAATTTAAAATGTGAATGAATACATTTACAATACCTACATTGTAGGGTTTTTGTGAGGATCAAATGATATAAGATGTAGAAAGTGCTTTGTTAACTGTAATGGGTTAGACTGATGTCAATCATTGTAATCACAGATAAGGAAACTGAGTTCTAGAGTCATAAGTCACAGAGCCAAGATTTGAAGCTACCTGCTACTGCCAGTTCTGCTGCTATTACTAAGATCCCATGCTATAATCTATAAATTAGCTTTGGGGAAGTTGGAGCCCTAAGACTCTTGGGCCTTTCCAGAGCCCAAACCAAATAGAATGCAATTATGCAAGGATATATATAGTCTGCCCTTAAAAATGGAAAACAGGGAAGGAGAAGGAGCCAGAAAAAGGAGGGAGTAGATGAAGAAAATTAATTAAGGAACCTAATCATCACTTGATTGGCAATGTAACCCACTGTCCAGCATGGGGAAGTTGTTGAAAATACTAGTACGCTATCTCTTTCAATTGTCAGTTTTGTCTCTTAGGCACTTTTCTCCTCTTTGTAGGGTTCTCTGATGTCACAAGAGCAATTTAAGCATGTTCTTTGGAGACAAAAATACCTTCTGTGATTACTTAGTTACACATGGCAGCTGACCTCTTGCTGCTCAAAGGAAAAGAAAAATTGGGGTGAAAGATCAGGATAAAATCAGGGAATAGAGGTATGGTTTGGTCTCAGTGCAGATATTACTAACAGGAGACAGAAAGCTAGAATGGTTTTGTCTTCCTCCTTCGGTGTATATTTGGTGGTGGTTGGGTTTGTTTTTGTTTTTGTGTTTTTTTTGGAAGGTGGGGTTGTAAAGTCACATGTTTTACAATCATATAGAGTTTTCTTATTTAGGAATATTTTAAATTCAGCTGTTTTCTAACTCTTGGACATCAGTATCTGTAAACACCAGTCATAATTTGATGTTCAAGTCATAATTTTATATTGATTGTCCATAGCAGAGCATATTCATTTGAAATCATTTATTGTGGGCAAAAATGTGTCCAAGTTAAATAGTAAGCAAAAGAAAAAAAAGAATTTTATGAAAATTGAAGACCAGTATTATTCCTCTCCACACTTCTTAATTTTTACATCACTTTGTTATGTATAGGAAAGAAATTTCAACATTCTTCTGTGGGACATCTAATTAACTTTTGTGTTTGCATGTGTGTAGGTGGGTGGCTTCATCTTTTAAAATTTATTATTTATTCCTTTTTGGCATTCTCTTCTTTTTAAAATTTTGAGTTCCAATTTCTCAACCTCACTCTCAACTCTGCTTCCTCAGTGAAAAGACAAATAAAATTATATCTATTATACATGTGAAATCATGTAAAACATATTTTCATGTTTTTTATTCAGTTATTTCAGTTATGCCCAATTCTTTGTGACCCCATTTTGGCTTTTTGATAAAGATACTGTAGAAGTTTGTACTTCCTTCTCTAGCTCATTTTTATAGATGAGGAACTGAATCAAACAGGGTTACGTGAGCCGCCTAGGGTCACATAGTTATTAAGTATCTGAGGTTGGATTTGAACTCAAGAAGAGTAGTCTTCCTGATTCCAAATCCAGTGATTTAACTTGAGAGAGAGAAAGACAGAGAGAGAGAAAGAGAGAGAGAGAGAGAGAGAGAGAGAGAGAGAGAGAGAGAGAGAGAGAGAGATGTGTGTATTTTTAAATGCCATCATAAAATTAAGCTTTATTTTGTGCATAGAGTTCATCAGTTCTATCTCTGGAGGTGGATACATATTTCATCATGAGTCCTTTGGAATCCTCTTGGATCATTGTATATTGATCAGAGTAGCTAAGTTTGTTTTTTTTTTTCACACTTGATCATCATTACAACATTGCTGTTATGGTGTACAATGATATCTCAGTTCTTCTCACTTTACTTTGCTTCAGTTCATATAGTTTTTGTCTTTTTTTTTCTGAAATCACTCTCCTTGTCATTTCTTATAACACAAGGGTACCATCACAATCATATGCCAAACTTGTTCAGCCATTCTCCAGTTGATGAGTATTCTCTTCATTACTCATTCTTTGACACTACAAAATGAACTGCTATGCATATAAAGGTCTTTTTTTCCCTTTTCATTTTATCTCATTGATACAGACCTAGTAGTGATAATACTATGTATAATTTTGTCATCATATGGGCATAGTTACAAACTGATATCCAGAATAATTGGACTAGTTCATTACTCCACCAACAGCTTACGAATGTACCTATTTTCCTTCATCCCCTCCAGCATATTTCATTTCTGATTGATGTTGTTTTAATTTTCATTTTTCTTCAATAGTTATTTAGAGTATTTTTTTCATTATGCCTTTAAATGGGTTTGATTTCTTGTTCAGAAAACTACCTGTTCATATCTTTTGACCATTTGTCAGTTGGAGAATGATTTTTATTTTTAGAAATTTGATTCAGTTCCCTAAATATTTGAGAAATGAAACCTTCATTAGAGAAACTTGTTATAAAAATTTTTTATATCATTTCACTGCCTCTAGAAACTTTTAGCAAAAGGTAATTTCCCTGATTATCTCTTTTAAATTAGGTGTATCCTTGCTTTTTTCTTGGTCTGAGACCAGGACTGCTACCCTCGTCATTTTTTTTTTAACTTAAGGTGAACCATAATAGATTCTGCTTTAGTCCTTTATTTTAACATTTTGTGTGTCTTCCTGTTTCAAGTATTTCTCTTGTAAATAACATATTGTTGAATTCTGGTTTCTAATCCATTCTGCTATCTGCTTTCATTTTATGGATGATCTCAGTTACAATTACTGATTTTTCTATTTCCCACCATCTCATTTTCTTCTGTTTATCCTTCTCTCCTTTGCTTCTGACCATTGCTTCACATAATCCACCCTCCTGTTTATAATATCACTCCACCTATATCTCTAATCCCCTTCACACCTTATTTCCATACTGAGTAAAGATAGATTTCTATAATCAACTGTGTGTGCATGTGTGTGTATGTATATGCATATGTATATGTGTGTATACACATATATTCTTTCTTCTTTAAACTAACTCTGATGTGAGTGAGATTCAAATATTACCTGCCACCTCCCATTTTTACCTTAGCTATAAAAACTTTCCTTGCATGCATTTCCATATGAGAAAAATTTCCCCATTCTACCCCCTCCCTTTCCTTTTCTCCCATTTTTTTCCTCTTTCTTACCCCTTCATTTTTTTGTTCTTGAAGATCTAAACATCATGATTGACTAATATTCCCTCTGTCTATATCAGCTCCTTTTAACTGCCTTAATAATGATAAAATTATTTGGAATTGCATGTATCAGCTTCCCATACAGGAAAATTAAAGTTTAATTTTATTGAATTCCTTATGATAATTATTTTATGTTTGTCTTTTCCTACTTCTCTTGAGCCTTTTGTTTGAATGTCAAATTTTATACTCCACTCCGTTCTTTTCCTCAGGAATGCTTGGAAGTCCTCTATTTTATTAAATATTCACTTTTTCAACTGAGGGACTATACTCAGTCTTTCTGGTTAAGTTATTATTGGTTGTAATCCTGGCTTTTTTTTTACTTTCTGGGATATCATATTCCATGTACTCTTCTCTTTTAACATGGAAAATGCTGAATCTTTTTGTGATCCTGACTGTGGCTCCTTGATATTTAAACTTTTTTTCTGGTTGCTTGCTGTATTTTCTCCTTGACCTGAGAGCTCTGCAATCTGGATATAATATCCTAGGAATTTCCATTTAGGGATCTCTTTCAGATGGTAATCAGTGGATTTTTTCAATTTCTATTTTACCCTTTGGATCTAATATAGCAGTGCAGTTTTCTTTGGTAATGGCTCAAAATATGATGTGTGGGTTCTTTTTTGATTGTGACTTTCAGGTAGTCCAATAATTCTTAAAGTATCTTTCCTTGATCTATTTTCCAGGCCAGTTGTTTTTCCAAGGAGACATTTCACATTTTCTTCTATTTTTTCATTCTTTTGACTTTGTTTCATTGTTTCTTGATGTCTAACAGTTTTTAGTTTCCACTTGCCCAATCCTAATTTTTAAGAAATTATTTTCTTTAGTGAGCTTTAGTACTTCATTTTTTCAATTTGTCTAGTTCAGTTTTAAGGGGTTCTTTTCCTCAGTGAAGTTTTGTTCTTCTTTTACCATTAGGGCAATTCTGTTTTTGTTATTTTCTTCTGTATTCTTTGTTTTTTTACCTAACATTCTTCTCCATTTAATTCTTCCAGCAATTTTTGTTGGACTTGGGTACAATTAACATTTTTAAGGTTTTGTTTATGGTTGCTTTCACATTGTCATTTTCTTCTGAGATTATGTCTTGGTCATCTCTACCAGTGTAATAGTTTTTAGGGACATTTTGTTATTGTTGTTGATTTCTCACTTTCCAGTCTATTTATTAATTTCGAATTTTACATTAAAATTGGTCTCTGCTCACCTGAGTGTGCGAGATCACTGTCTGTAGCCTTTTTTTTTTTTTTGTATTGCTGTTTTCTGAGCTAGTTTTGTGGGTCTCCAGGTTTTGTTGCTTCCAAGTTCATGTGATCCCTGGAGAGGTGTGTTCACTCTTCTACTGGTCTATGCTCTTTTCTTTATCATGCTCCTCTACAGTCACAAGTACTAGCATTCCTCTTGGCCCTGGAGCTGCAACCAGGTTGTGCTAGTGCTAGTGCTAGTGCTCCTCACTACCCTGGAACTGACACCAGGGCCCCTGCTTCTTGTGACTAACCACATCAACTTCTCTCCAACCCAAGAAATCTAATCCAGAAGTAAGTATGGCAATAGAGTTGTGAATTAACATCAGCTACATCCAGAGTCAGCAAAAAGTCCTTTAGAATCTCTTTCTGAACACTTGTTTTACCCCTTACCATCACTTGGCTGAGAGCTCCTGAAATGGTGCCTGCTCTTGTCACCATTTCTCAGTTATCACCAAGGCCCACTGCTTGTGCTGCTGCCATGCACTGCTCCATGACCTCTCAGGTATCACAGACCTTTCCTGCCAACTTCCTAAGTGGTCTTAGGCAGAAAAAAAGTCTCATTCTAACCTTTTGTTGACTCTGAGATTCCAAATTTTGATTTAGGAATTATTTTAAAGCTGTTTAGAGGAAAATATTGGGAGAATTCAGTTGAATTTTTTCCTATACTTGCATCTTTACTTTACCCCACCTAACTAATTTTTATAAAATATCATTTCATTATATTATTCCTTTTTTTTCATTGACTTGTTTATTTACTTTTAGTCTACAAGATTCAGTTCCACAATCCCTTGAGTTTCAGATTTTCTCCCATCACTTCCCCTCCTGCCCATGGTGGCATGCAATCATGTATAGGATCTGCAAATGCTTTCACATTATACAATAGTCTGGTTGTATAGAAGGATTATAACCAATGAGTGAACACTGGGAAAAAAGAAACAAAACCAAACATGAAAAAGAATGATAGCATGTATTGCTACAGTCTCCATTTAAACTCTAGTCTTTGTAGATTTTTCTCTGAATGTAGATATCTCCTTCCATCCTGGAACTTGTAGAGTTGTCTTATAGCTGTGCATTGCTGAGAAGAGACCAGTTTATCAAGGTTGGTCATCACACATATAATATGTCTGTGATTGTGTACAAATTTTTCCTGGTTCTGCTCTTCTCACTTAGCATCAATTTGTATAAGCCTCTCCAGGTAATTATGAAGTCCATCTCCTTCCCATTTCTTATAGCACAATAGTATTCCATTACATTCATATACCATAACTTGTTCAGCCATTCCCCAATTGATGGGCATCTCCTGTATTTCCAGTTTTTTGCCACCACAGAGGGAGCTGCAATAAATATTTTTGTACATATGGGTCCTTTTCCTACTTCTGTGATCTCTTTGGGATATAACCCCAAAAGTGGTATTGCTGGGTCAAAGGGTGCTTTTGTAACTCCTATACTTCCAAACCTCTAGGATTTCATAATACATTCAAGATATCCTTTTCTACATTTATTTTACACCATTATTCTACAAGAAAATTCCACCACAACCAAACTGACTTTCTCATTATTTCCTAAACATGTTTGTGCTTTCTCATCCTTTAGACTCTTTTTTCCATGCCTGGAAATTCTTCTCCAACATCTCTTCACTATTATAAATCATACTTATATTTAAAGACAAAACTCAAATCATTCCTTCTCTACAAAGCTTTTGCTGACCATTTCAGTCCACACTAATTTCCCCCTTCAGAACTTCTATAGGATTTATTCTTTATATTAATGCTGCCAAACTCACATAGTAATAGGGGCCATTAAACCCTACATAGAGATCCCCGCAGGCCCATATTGACTTTAAAAATACAAATTAACATTATGTTTTGTTGTATTATTATTTTGTTACATGTTTCCCAATTACATTTTAAGTTAGTTCCCACAGAGAAATGTTTAAGACTTCTGCTTCATACCACATATTTCCTTATTCATATACTGTTTTTTTTATTTTTAGTTATCTTTTGATATATGTATTTCATATTTCCCCAACTAGACTGCAAATGCAATACAAGCAGAGATCATCTTTTTTTTTTAATATTTGGAGTTTTTACCACTAAAGGTTCTGCCTACCAGTTCCCTGATATTATTCAAAAATAAAATCACATACTAATAGGTACTTACCCTGTTGCTTATATAGTTAGCCCAACACCAGAGGGCATTTTTGGGTAACTGCCAAATCCTCAATGATGCTCACAGATTTGACTACCTCTCTCATCTGGCCACGACACCCTTTTTGGTATAACTTGCTTAATTAGACTAGAAATACAGTATTTGCATGGATATTTATCAAATTAGACTTTTATAAATAACATCTGCTCCATTTTCATCCCACTTTTTTGGGGGGGAGGATATCTCTTTTCTTCCCTGTGGCATTACAGTGGAATTCGAATTATTCACAAAAACATACTACAAGGAGCTAGTCATAACTCAACATCATAGAAGAAAAATGGGGGGAAATGCAATAAAAGCTATCATCATGTTTCTCTCAGAACGAAGCAACAGTAAATATTTAGAATTAGAAGAATATAGTTTAGATGCCTATAATCAGATTTCCCTCTCAGCTCCTCCACAAAGAATATCACTCCTAAGGGCGCTATCAAATACCACCCAAGACTGTTCTATTTAGAGCCAAACCTACTCTCAGCTGGGTGAGTTATATTTTTTTTTATAAATTTCTGTATGTTCTTGTTATCTCCCTTTTTAGAATGTAAACTCCTTGAGAGTAAAGCTTGTTTCATTCTTTGCCTTTTTATCTCTTTGTACTTTGTACCTTGTATTAAACATTTGTAAGTGTTTAATAAATACTTGTTAACTGATACACAATTTCCAGTAGCTTTTACTTGCTCTCTACTCTATGGCTAGAAGGGACAGCCAATTCTGCCATCTAGCTGCTTCCAACTACTTGCTAAATGCTCGAATTATCATCTTGGTGGTATGGGAAGCAAAAAGCTTCTTGCTGTCTATTCAGTGAACAAGGGTAAGCAGAGTTGTGCTGAAGGGCAAACCCTGTGTTTGAGAGAAAGAGACTCATCTCATGACCACCATTGCTCTGATCTTTTTTCTTCCTTCTTTATCTCCTCTAAAATCTAAACTTTTAACATGGCTTTACCCCATGCCTACCACTTTCTGACATTGACTTGGCACCTGAAGCTTTGTGAGTACCCCCAAAAAAAAACCCTTTTATACTGTTCTAGAAGTTTGGTGCTCAAAGGGGTTTATGTAATCATGTAGTCCAAATGTCTCATAGAATATCTTGAAGAAACTAAGACCCAGCAAGTCAACGACTTAGAAGAGATACCAGCACTAGTTAATGGCAGAGTTGAGTGCAGATTTTTCAGTCCTCCCATCGGAACTTTTTATGTGGCTTAGAGCAGTGTTTTATGCACAATAGAATCTCAATAAATGTTGATTGATTGATTGATTGATTATGAAAGGGAGCTTTCTCCTTTCCACATATCTGTAAATTTCTTCTTTTGACAAAGTTTACAAAAAAAGAGAACATCATTACCTCATTCCTGAGAAACTATAGAGCTGCCACCAGAGAAGCCTAGCCATACTCTTTTAGTCTGCTGGCACTTTGCACCAGCAGTTTTGTTTGCCTGTGACAATCTATAAAACCAAAGTGAACATTTGATGGTATATTCTGAAACTGGCACTCTAGAACTTTGGAAGACCGTATTGGAATGAATATTGGATTTAGAGTCAACCTCCAGCTTCTATATCTAATAGGTTTATAGTTATAGGTAAGCAACTTAGCCCCTTAAACCTCAATTCTTTCATCTTTAAAATGGGGGAAATAATATATTCATTATTTACCTTTGTAACACCAACGTAATATTCACAGTGTGGATGATGATGTAAATATGTGGGCATAGTGCTCAATTGCAAAATATAACAGACTCTTCATATAGAAGACAGAAGCAAAACATTTATTCAGACACTGGAAAACCAAATCCCAAAACCAGAAAGCCAAATCCATCATAGTAGCAAAAAAGTTAATAAGCCATAATACAGCATGAAGCCACACTGTCTTTTAGTCTTCCCACAAAATAACATTTACTCACAAGGTGGTCTCCCTCAGGTATGTCCTCTCCTCCCTGTCTCTAATTGCTCTGACTCCCAGCTTCCTGTGGGCTCTGCTCCACCCTTCTGCAAGCTCCTCCTACCACAGTTTCCATGTGATTACATTCAACCTATTAGAGGGCAAGGGAGATCTTCAAAGCAGGGAAGATCTTCAAATTCCCATTCCCATTACATCCTTCCAGGATAGTGCACATCCACAGTGACAGATTTTTATTAGGTTTTCTTTATAGGCCAGAATGAAAGGTAGCCTTCCTTTTTAACAGATGTAAAAGTAGAAGGAAGAATCTAGAATACAATTATGGTACCAGAAAGAGTTTCTGCTCCTGTGAAAGCCTGGTAAGATATGAAGCTAACATGTCACTAGGCTTGAAGGATAGAAATGATGCCTTAGTGTTGTAATATGTTAGGGTAAAAGGAATCAGTGTGTGGAAAACTTTATCATTTATGCTTCACCCTTTTGCACAGCAAAAGACTGGACTTCTCCAGACCATACTTGTTTACTGCTTAACTTAAGATGTACAGGGAGTGCAAGAGGTTCTGATTCCAGAGACTTCCCAGAGCTGACAATCATCAGACCTTGCTTTTGCATAGATATTGTGCACCTTATGTGAAAATATCTCTCTGATAACACATTAGCATCAATAACTTTCATTTCCTTTGCTTCCTTTTCGTAAACACAGACCCTCATAATATGTAAACCAAAGAGGCCCGGGTAAACTGTCTATGTTTTTCAGCTCTCCCCTCTGCTGGATAACTTGATAAACTTCTTTTTAAAAATCTTTTTTTTTTCAGTTCAGAATTTGTTCTTTACTAATACCAGAGAAATATTAATGTATTCATTGCAATTGCAAAGGACATAAACACAGTCTGGTTACAGTTTCCCCAAAGCACAATATGTGGTAATAGAGGGGAAAAAATCAACCTCCTCTTTACCACTTAATCTTACTCTGGATCTTTGAATATATCTTTCACCTGCATCCAACAATACTATTCTATTCTCATGCCCATACCTACCATGTTATAAGAGATGCTTGGCTATTAATTCTCTTCAAGTGAATAAAAGTCAGGCATTTTGGAACAACAACAAAAAACAAAACAAAACACCAAAACCATAAAGATTTTCAAACTGTTTTCTGGGATTTTGGAAACCAAACTTGTTAGAGGCTTGTCTAATGCCAGTACTCTCTTGGTTCAGATTCGTTGGTGGAATGAAATGAGATACTCATAAGTGAATGAATAGATAATCAAAAGAGGTTTACATTGCCTCAACAAATCAAAGATATACAAGGACAAAGAAATATTTAGCTTCTCTGGTTACAGGACCCCTTATCTCCATATAAAAATGCAGGAGAAAGTGGTAATGTGAGTTTTTCTCAAATCTACCAAGTCATTGGAACCATGACTCTCTATGAATGGAACTCTTTATGCCTTTGGTTGACTACAAAGTTGCTCAGCAAAGTAAGAGCCAACAAGGTCCTGAGGGCATTTTGTTTCATTTTAAGAAAAATTAATCCCTGATCCAATAGAGAAGAAGGAGGAATGGGGCTAACACATATTTTAGATAATGCTATTAGATAATAGTCCTGTGACACCACAGTAACCTTTTCTCCCATTATATAATTATTGAATTACAACTTAAGTAGAGAAGTCATGTTGCAATAAATCTACAGGAAGGAAAATGACCAGCAACATCCTCTAATGTTTATAGGGTAATTAAACATTGGAATGTGAAGCTAGGAATAATGATGATGTGTTGGTGATAATGATAACTGACATTTACAAAGAGCTATAAGGTATATATTATATCTTTTCAGCCCATTCAAATTCTGTTTGGATGCAAAGGTACATCACTATCTGTGCCTATCTATCAACACATCTTCAACGTAAACATGTATACATATATTTTAGATCATTTTAAAAGCTCTATGTATAAATGCCACAAAATAACTGCATTTCTGTACCCTGCTCCCATCTTTCTGAGTTCCATACTGAGTGGTTTAAATGAATGAAATGACAGGATTTTGGTTGGTCCTCCCTAACTCTTACCCTCATAATGGCTACCATTGTGTTTTTGTTCTCATAACAGCTCTAATGCATGAGACAGGGGAACAGCAGAAGATATATGTTATCAAAGTCAAGTGATGCTCAATGTGATCTGAAGCCTCATTCCATATGATCTTCCCACTGGGTAAAAATGTTGTCAGATGAAGTTCAGATAAAGTGCTCCTATTACTCTGACTTGAGTTGAATTCCAATCTTTTATTTGAGCATGTACTTTATATGCCCCATGACTGATAAAAAACATTGTGAGAAAAAACTTTGTATGGAGCTAAAAGGAGAAGGCAGATATGGAAGACTTATGCACAGATTTTTCCCCGGTTTTTAAATACCATAATTATGCATTTGACATTACCATCTGGAAAACATTTCTTTGTGTGGGATAAGAGAAGTAGAAACAATCCTACTCCCCACCTCTCATTCTGCTCCCTCAGGACTGGCCTCCTGTCTAATCTTGTGTAACATCTAAGAAACAAAGAACCATATCTTTACCAAAATTTCTTGAATGCAATTTGATGGTAAGTAAATTATAAGGGATCTAATGAGAGCCATTCATAATCACCTTTACCTACTTTGGTTTGATAATTGTGTTTCAAATAGTAAAATCCCTTTATCCATTATGAATACTAAATTGGCTAGAAAGACAATTTATTTTTTAAAAATGCTATTTCACAAGCCACAAGGACTTCTCTTGACCTTCCACATAGAAAAGTTATAAAACTGTGACAAAGAGAAGACAGATAGCCCTGCCTCAAGAGCAATGAGCAAAAGCACTTAGTACTCTAATAATCAACTGAGGTTCTACAATTTCAGGAAGCCCAGGAGTATCAGAAAAGGAAGAGAAAAGAAAAAGAATCTGTCTGTTCCCTCCTAAACCCCTCCCAACTTTAGACATGAGAAATGGAAAGAACCTCCATCTCTCAGTTGCCTCTCATCTATCCTTTAGCTCCACTCTAACAGTGTTCTTGAGAATAGATTTTTGAGTGCTTTTTCTTGCTTGGTTTCAAATGACACCAATAATGAAACTCCCACCATTTCCCTTAGGAGATATATAATAGAATCTATTGTAAGCAAAGTTACCTCATACTCAACCTCAATTTTCTATTGTTCAGTTCCCTTACATTATTGACAATGTAGTCTAGTATGTGAAGCACTCAACTTGGGCACCAAAAACCTGACTTTCTTGTGATAATCCTATGACCTACTATGGGTGTTTCTCCATCTGCTAAATGGAAGATAACGATCACCACTTCATTACTGTAACAGCGCTTATAAGTCATTATTCTTATGTGTGTTATAAACTTTTATTTCCTGAAAAAAATTTACTACATAAGTCTGGCATTTTTTTTTCAAATCTTGAAGCACTGGATTTGTCTAACAAAGCACAAATTATCTTGAAAAAAATGGTAAAACAATTAAACCCTTCGTATTCACTCATACACCTATCCATATATGCATTTGCTTGATATGCATTTTTTTTTAGTACTTTTTATATGCTAGGAACAATACTAAGTGTGATGGATCCAGTCAAAATGAGAACCAGATGCTAGTCCCAAGGACTATGTACATTTTTTTCTCATCTCTGTCTTTCTTATAATCTGGCAGAAGAGGAAGCAGGCTACTGGGTATTCATAGTGGGGACCTAGGATATAAAATATTGAGGAAAGCTCAATAGGGACAACCTAAAACTTCAAATAGGGAAAGCACAGTCTTTTCCTTAGGGCCACAAGGTAGCTGGGCATGAATTCAGTAAGACTCAGCTTCATGAGTTCAAATCTGGTCTCAAACACTTACTAGCTATATGACCCTGAGCAAGTCACTTAATCCTGTTTGCCTCAGTTTTCTTCTCTGCAAAATAAGCTGGAGAAGGAAATGGCAAACCACTCCAGTATCTTTGCTAATAAAACCCCAAATGGGGTCACAAAGGGTTGGACACAAATGAACAACATTCTTTACCCTAATCATGATTGTTCTTCACTACCTTTCCCTTAAATAAAGTCATTTCCAGCTATATTCCTCAAGTTAACAAGCTCAGATCTGCACAAATATAATCTCTGACTTACTTTTATATGTTAAGCAGGGAACCAATGAAAAATAAATTCTCCCTTTTGCTTCTCTAGCATCACCAAAAAGAATTATGAACTCTGAGTATGGCTGGGATGATTTTGCTTATTTAATACTGTCTCTGGGTATATTCTGATAAGTCAAACCTAATTAGAACTATGTGATCTAATTTGAAGGAAACTAGGAAAATCTCTCAGGCCCAAAATGCTCCCTTAAACCAAGTGTTTAAAATTATATAATGGAAGATACACCACCTATAGAAGTGGAGGGCACAAATAAGTTAGATACATCTTATTTGAACCCATTAATTTTTCTTTTCTTTTCTTTTTAACCTGTAATTCAGGAAGCAGACAACTAATGGAACTAATGTTTTCTTTCAAAACAACCAGCCAAACAATTTAGGTGTCTTAAGTGTGATTGGTCAATCCACAGATGTGTTTTCATTCAATTCTATTCTATTGAATTTGAATCAACAAAGTTGTACTGAGTGCATCTTATGTGTGAAGAAACTACAAGCTGATGGAGATTTTTAAAAGCAAGAATTTTAGACTATAGGAGAGGAAAAACAATATGGATAAAAGTATGATGTTACCTTGAAAGTTGGCAGGGGAAAAAGAGAGAGATCAACAAAAAATATTCTAAAGAAATATTAGGAGAGCTCAATTTCAGCTCCTGGGACTGGAGGTTATATGAATCTATGACCAAAACAAATCCCTGGAGGTATATCCAGAAATGGGACTTACATGATCATCCAGCCAATGGAAGTCAGACAGACAGTAAGAGAAAGGGAAGAGAGAAATGTCATGAAATCCCAGGGAGGAGAGATTATAGAGAATATCAAGGAGGAGAGCATGGTCAACAGTGTCAAGCACTACAAAGAGATCAAGAAAAATGAATAATAAAAATTCATCAAATTTGGCAAAAACATTAATAAGATCAGAAAAAAAAAGTAGTTTCCATGGAATAATGGAGATAGAAACCAAGTTTTAGGGAGTTTAGGAGAGACAAGAGGCAAGAAATATAGATGACTTTCTGGTAGTTTGGCCACCAGCTGGAAGAAAAATATAGCATGGTAACTTGAAAGGAGAGCAGGGTCAAGTACAAAATAGTTGTTGTTGCTGTTTGTTTGTTAATGGAAGAGATCTGGGCAAATTTGTAAGCAACAGGGAAGGAAAAGTGGATGAAGAAAAATATAAAATTAGAGGGATAAAGGAGATGATTAAAGTTGGCAAGACTCTGAAGGATATTGGAAGGGAACAGAGGCATAAATGGAGGAGGGGTTGTTCTTGCCAAAGAGAATGGACTGAATGACTGGAGCTGAAGAAAAAGAAGGTGCTGATGTTCAGAAAATTTCAGATGGAAAAAATTGGAGAGAAGAAGGAGTTTGGTATTTGAATCCATTTTAGACTTTATATTAGTGTTTTTGGTATGATAGAATGTTTGGATATGTAATGAAAAGCCCTGAGTATGGCATCAAAATGACAGAGGTACAAGATCCACTTTCTTCTAATCCATTCTCCTCTGTTTAAAGTAGGTTTTATGCCCTTTGATTTCAAGGTAGCTCTTCCTTACCTATGATTCTTCATAAAACACCAACAGTGATGATACCTTTTTTTTTTTATCATATTTTGCATTGAAAATACAAGATAAAGTAGGAGAAAATTATAGAGATGGAATGAAGGGAAAGGTGGAAGAGTGTGCTTTGGCTAAGAGCAGAATTGCTTCTTCTGAGATAGAAAAGGAATGATGATGAATGGTCATTCATATAAATTTTGAGGTACAAGGGAAATTGAAGAATCCCTGTCCTATGATTCAGACCTTCTTAGTTAATTAGGAGATATGTAATCTGTTGAGAATAAAAGAGTAAAGCAGGGCTTTTTTTTTCCTTGAGAAGAGTGAGAAAAATTTGGAATAGCTGATTTAGAGTTATCAAGATAAATGAGAAATCTGGGAGATAGTATGTTGTGGAGGAAAGATTACTGGGCCAGAATTCAGCAGACATGGATTCAAATACTGTCTCTACTATTTACTGACTGTATTGTTGTGTGGGGCTCACTAGGCCTCAGTTTCCTCATGCAAAATAAGATGAATACTAAATGACCTCTAAGGATAATTCTAGCTTTAAATAGGAGATCCTGTGACTGCTGGACAGTGTTGAAGGCCAAACTGAAGCTTTGTAGCATGAATTTGTAGTGGACTCAGGACAATTTTGTAACCATCCTTAGCAATACTTATCTGTCTGTGAGTGAAGAAAGGAGATGGTGAGGGTTACTCAAGTTTCAAGGTAGCAAGTTGAGAAGATACTGATATATTCTAGAGTAGTAGCAATCACATTGTCAAAATGTTTGACCTGTGGGTCCTGGCTAGATAGAGAGTGTTAAAAGTTAAGGAATGCCTAATTTAGATTTTAACCCCTTAAAATACATTATGAAATCTATCTTAAGTATAGAAATGTTTTCTGTGTGTAACCTCTGTTAGTCTTCTCACACTTTAATCAAATTTCCTTTTTTTTCTATTCTTAATAGAAATGGTGAATAGTTCATTTCCATGTTTAGTATACCTTTAAAATTAATTTTTTTGGGGGGTGGAGCAAAGATGGTGGTGTAGCAGCAGCAATATATCGCAGCTCTCACATAGCCACCCCAAAATACCCATGGAATAGGACTCTGGACCAATCCAAGAACTTCAAAATGCACACAAAGATACTTCCCACTAAAGTCAGCTCGGCTACGAGGAACCATATCAGCACTGCGAACTGTAACCAGCCTGGCCTGAAGCCGTGGCTGTGCCCCAGGGCTGGGCGGGAGGTGCAGAAAAGCCTCTGAGGTGAGCGGGATTAGCAACAGCTGCGAGTGGGGATTAGCACCAGCTGCGAGTGGGGATTAGCAACAGCTGTGAGTGGGGATTGTGAAAGGGGGAGATAAGTAGTCCGGCGGAAAAGTCTCCAGAGCACAAAAGCAAAAGGCAGAGGTTTTGCACCCGCCTCCATGTTGTAGCTTCCCGCC
>JAQQSV010000918.1:0-42948 GCA_028646515.1 Pseudochirops corinnae | reverse complement strand
TCTGTGGGGCTCTGCTTCCAGAAGGGAAAGCTCTGTCCCAAATCACTGGGGTCCTCCCGGCTGCCGTAGACTTCTGGCTGACTGGATAATGAAGACTCCAAGACCGAGGCCCAAGACGACGATCCGGATCCAGGCCGCTCAACGCGAGAGCACTGGTCTGAAAACAATCGCTCAGTCCCCCTGCTTTTTGCAGGCCGAGGGCGGGAAGCTACAACATGGAGGCGGGTGCAAAACCTCTGCCTTTTGCTTTTGTGCTCTGGAGACTTTTCCGCCGGACTACTTATCTCCCCCTTTCACAATCCCCACTCACAGCTGTTGCTAATCCCCACTCGCAGCTGGTGCTAATCCCCACTCGCAGCTGTTGCTAATCCCGCTCACCTCAGAGGCTTTTCTGCACCTCCCGCCCAGCCCTGGGGCACAGCCACGGCTTCAGGCCAGGCTGGTTACAGTTCGCAGTGCTGATATGGTTCCTCGTAGCCGAGCTGACTTTAGTGGGAAGTATCTTTGTGTGCATTTTGAAGTTCTTGGATTGGTCCAGAGTCCTATTCCATGGGTATTTTGGGGTGGCTATGTGAGAGCTGCGATATATTGCTGCTGCTACACCACCATCTTTGCTCCACCCCCCAAAAAAATTAATTTTAAAGGTATACTAAACATGGAAATGAACTATTCACCATTTCTATTAAGAATAGAAAAAAAAGGAAATTTGATTAAAGTGTGAGAAGACTAACAGAGGTTACACACAGAAAACATTTCTATACTTAAGATAGATTTCATAATGTATTTTAAGGGGTTAAAATCTAAATTAGGCATTCCTTAACTTTTAACACTCTCTATCTAGCCAGGACCCACAGGTCAAACATTTTGACAATGTGATTGCTACTACTCTAGAATATATCAGTATCTTCTCAACTTGCTACCTTGAAACTTGAGTAACCCTCACCATCTCCTTTCTTCACTCACAGACAGATAAGTATTGCTAAGGATGGTTACAAAATTGTCCTGAGTCCACTACAAATTCATGCTACAAAGCTTCAGTTTGGCCTTCAACACTGTCCAGCAGTCACAGGATCTCCTATTTAAAGCTAGAATTATCCTTAGAGGTCATTTAGTATTCATCTTATTTTGCATGAGGAAACTGAGGCCTAGTGAGCCCCACACAACAATACAGTCAGTAAATAGTAGAGACAGTATTTGAATCCATGTCTGCTGAATTCTGGCCCAGTAATCTTTCCTCCACAACATACTATCTCCCAGATTTCTCATTTATCTTGATAACTCTAAATCAGCTATTCCAAATTTTTCTCACTCTTCTCAAGGAAAAAAAAAGCCCTGCTTTACTCTTTTATTCTCAACAGATTACATATCTCCTAATTAACTAAGAAGGTCTGAATCATAGGACAGGGATTCTTCAATTTCCCTTGTACCTCAAAATTTATATGAATGACCATTCATCATCATTCCTTTTCTATCTCAGAAGAAGCAATTCTGCTCTTAGCCAAAGCACACTCTTCCACCTTTCCCTTCATTCCATCTCTATAATTTTCTCCTACTTTATCTTGTATTTTCAATGCAAAATATGATAAAAAAAAAAAGGTATCATCACTGTTGGTGTTTTATGAAGAATCATAGGTAAGGAAGAGCTACCTTGAAATCAAAGGGCATAAAACCTACTTTAAACAGAGGAGAATGGATTAGAAGAAAGTGGATCTTGTACCTCTGTCATTTTGATGCCATACTCAGGGCTTTTCATTACATATCCAAACATTCTATCATACCAAAAACACTAATATAAAGTCTAAAATGGATTCAAATACCAAACTCCTTCTTCTCTCCAATTTTTTCCATCTGAAATTTTCTGAACATCAGCACCTTCTTTTTCTTCAGCTCCAGTCATTCAGTCCATTCTCTTTGGCAAGAACAACCCCTCCTCCATTTATGCCTCTGTTCCCTTCCAATATCCTTCAGAGTCTTGCCAACTTTAATCATCTCCTTTATCCCTCTAATTTTATATTTTTCTTCATCCACTTTTCCTTCCCTGTTGCTTACAAATTTGCCCAGATCTCTTCCA
Organism: Pseudochirops corinnae; assembly: GCA_028646515.1. Classification (NCBI taxonomy): domain Eukaryota; kingdom Metazoa; phylum Chordata; class Mammalia; order Diprotodontia; family Pseudocheiridae; genus Pseudochirops; species Pseudochirops corinnae. Next base: position 40,877 of record JAQQSV010000918.1, on the reverse strand, counting down.
TTAACAAACAAACAGCAACAACAACTATTTTGTACTTGACCCTGCTCTCCTTTCAAGTTACCATGCTATATTTTTCTTCCAGCTGGTGGCCAAACTACCAGAAAGTCATCTATATTTCTTGCCTCTTGTCTCTCCTAAACTCCCTAAAACTTGGTTTCTATCTCCATTATTCCATGGAAACTACTTTTTTTTTCTGATCTTATTAATGTTTTTGCCAAATTTGATGAATTTTTATTATTCATTTTTCTTGATCTCTTTGTAGTGCTTGACACTGTTGACCATGCTCTCCTCCTTGATATTCTCTATAATCTCTCCTCCCTGGGATTTCATGACATTTCTCTCTTCCCTTTCTCTTACTGTCTGTCTGACTTCCATTGGCTGGATGATCATGTAAGTCCCATTTCTGGATATACCTCCAGGGATTTGTTTTGGTCATAGATTCATATAACCTCCAGTCCCAGGAGCTGAAATTGAGCTCTCCTAATATTTCTTTAGAATATTTTTTGTTGATCTCTCTCTTTTTCCCCTGCCAACTTTCAAGGTAACATCATACTTTTATCCATATTGTTTTTCCTCTCCTATAGTCTAAAATTCTTGCTTTTAAAAATCTCCATCAGCTTGTAGTTTCTTCACACATAAGATGCACTCAGTACAACTTTGTTGATTCAAATTCAATAGAATAGAATTGAATGAAAACACATCTGTGGATTGACCAATCACACTTAAGACACCTAAATTGTTTGGCTGGTTGTTTTGAAAGAAAACATTAGTTCCATTAGTTGTCTGCTTCCTGAATTACAGGTTAAAAAGAAAAGAAAAGAAAAATTAATGGGTTCAAATAAGATGTATCTAACTTATTTGTGCCCTCCACTTCTATAGGTGGTGTATCTTCCATTATATAATTTTAAACACTTGGTTTAAGGGAGCATTTTGGGCCTGAGAGATTTTCCTAGTTTCCTTCAAATTAGATCACATAGTTCTAATTAGGTTTGACTTATCAGAATATACCCAGAGACAGTATTAAATAAGCAAAATCATCCCAGCCATACTCAGAGTTCATAATTCTTTTTGGTGATGCTAGAGAAGCAAAAGGGAGAATTTATTTTTCATTGGTTCCCTGCTTAACATATAAAAGTAAGTCAGAGATTATATTTGTGCAGATCTGAGCTTGTTAACTTGAGGAATATAGCTGGAAATGACTTTATTTAAGGGAAAGGTAGTGAAGAACAATCATGATTAGGGTAAAGAATGTTGTTCATTTGTGTCCAACCCTTTGTGACCCCATTTGGGGTTTTATTAGCAAAGATACTGGAGTGGTTTGCCATTTCCTTCTCCAGCTTATTTTGCAGAGAAGAAAACTGAGGCAAACAGGATTAAGTGACTTGCTCAGGGTCATATAGCTAGTAAGTGTTTGAGACCAGATTTGAACTCATGAAGCTGAGTCTTACTGAATTCATGCCCAGCTACCTTGTGGCCCTAAGGAAAAGACTGTGCTTTCCCTATTTGAAGTTTTAGGTTGTCCCTATTGAGCTTTCCTCAATATTTTATATCCTAGGTCCCCACTATGAATACCCAGTAGCCTGCTTCCTCTTCTGCCAGATTATAAGAAAGACAGAGATGAGAAAAAAATGTACATAGTCCTTGGGACTAGCATCTGGTTCTCATTTTGACTGGATCCATCACACTTAGTATTGTTCCTAGCATATAAAAAGTACTAAAAAAAAATGCATATCAAGCAAATGCATATATGGATAGGTGTATGAGTGAATACGAAGGGTTTAATTGTTTTACCATTTTTTTCAAGATAATTTGTGCTTTGTTAGACAAATCCAGTGCTTCAAGATTTGAAAAAAAAATGCCAGACTTATGTAGTAAATTTTTTTCAGGAAATAAAAGTTTATAACACACATAAGAATAATGACTTATAAGCGCTGTTACAGTAATGAAGTGGTGATCGTTATCTTCCATTTAGCAGATGGAGAAACACCCATAGTAGGTCATAGGATTATCACAAGAAAGTCAGGTTTTTGGTGCCCAAGTTGAGTGCTTCACATACTAGACTACATTGTCAATAATGTAAGGGAACTGAACAATAGAAAATTGAGGTTGAGTATGAGGTAACTTTGCTTACAATAGATTCTATTATATATCTCCTAAGGGAAATGGTGGGAGTTTCATTATTGGTGTCATTTGAAACCAAGCAAGAAAAAGCACTCAAAAATCTATTCTCAAGAACACTGTTAGAGTGGAGCTAAAGGATAGATGAGAGGCAACTGAGAGATGGAGGTTCTTTCCATTTCTCATGTCTAAAGTTGGGAGGGGTTTAGGAGGGAACAGACAGATTCTTTTTCTTTTCTCTTCCTTTTCTGATACTCCTGGGCTTCCTGAAATTGTAGAACCTCAGTTGATTATTAGAGTACTAAGTGCTTTTGCTCATTGCTCTTGAGGCAGGGCTATCTGTCTTCTCTTTGTCACAGTTTTATAACTTTTCTATGTGGAAGGTCAAGAGAAGTCCTTGTGGCTTGTGAAATAGCATTTTTAAAAAATAAATTGTCTTTCTAGCCAATTTAGTATTCATAATGGATAAAGGGATTTTACTATTTGAAACACAATTATCAAACCAAAGTAGGTAAAGGTGATTATGAATGGCTCTCATTAGATCCCTTATAATTTACTTACCATCAAATTGCATTCAAGAAATTTTGGTAAAGATATGGTTCTTTGTTTCTTAGATGTTACACAAGATTAGACAGGAGGCCAGTCCTGAGGGAGCAGAATGAGAGGTGGGGAGTAGGATTGTTTCTACTTCTCTTATCCCACACAAAGAAATGTTTTCCAGATGGTAATGTCAAATGCATAATTATGGTATTTAAAAACCGGGGAAAAATCTGTGCATAAGTCTTCCATATCTGCCTTCTCCTTTTAGCTCCATACAAAGTTTTTTCTCACAATGTTTTTTATCAGTCATGGGGCATATAAAGTACATGCTCAAATAAAAGATTGGAATTCAACTCAAGTCAGAGTAATAGGAGCACTTTATCTGAACTTCATCTGACAACATTTTTACCCAGTGGGAAGATCATATGGAATGAGGCTTCAGATCACATTGAGCATCACTTGACTTTGATAACATATATCTTCTGCTGTTCCCCTGTCTCATGCATTAGAGCTGTTATGAGAACAAAAACACAATGGTAGCCATTATGAGGGTAAGAGTTAGGGAGGACCAACCAAAATCCTGTCATTTCATTCATTTAAACCACTCAGTATGGAACTCAGAAAGATGGGAGCAGGGTACAGAAATGCAGTTATTTTGTGGCATTTATACATAGAGCTTTTAAAATGATCTAAAATATATGTATACATGTTTACGTTGAAGATGTGTTGATAGATAGGCACAGATAGTGATGTACCTTTGCATCCAAACAGAATTTGAATGGGCTGAAAAGATATAATATATACCTTATAGCTCTTTGTAAATGTCAGTTATCATTATCACCAACACATCATCATTATTCCTAGCTTCACATTCCAATGTTTAATTACCCTATAAACATTAGAGGATGTTGCTGGTCATTTTCCTTCCTGTAGATTTATTGCAACATGACTTCTCTACTTAAGTTGTAATTCAATAATTATATAATGGGAGAAAAGGTTACTGTGGTGTCACAGGACTATTATCTAATAGCATTATCTAAAATATGTGTTAGCCCCATTCCTCCTTCTTCTCTATTGGATCAGGGATTAATTTTTCTTAAAATGAAACAAAATGCCCTCAGGACCTTGTTGGCTCTTACTTTGCTGAGCAACTTTGTAGTCAACCAAAGGCATAAAGAGTTCCATTCATAGAGAGTCATGGTTCCAATGACTTGGTAGATTTGAGAAAAACTCACATTACCACTTTCTCCTGCATTTTTATATGGAGATAAGGGGTCCTGTAACCAGAGAAGCTAAATATTTCTTTGTCCTTGTATATCTTTGATTTGTTGAGGCAATGTAAACCTCTTTTGATTATCTATTCATTCACTTATGAGTATCTCATTTCATTCCACCAACGAATCTGAACCAAGAGAGTACTGGCATTAGACAAGCCTCTAACAAGTTTGGTTTCCAAAATCCCAGAAAACAGTTTGAAAATCTTTATGGTTTTGGTGTTTTGTTTTGTTTTTTGTTGTTGTTCCAAAATGCCTGACTTTTATTCACTTGAAGAGAATTAATAGCCAAGCATCTCTTATAACATGGTAGGTATGGGCATGAGAATAGAATAGTATTGTTGGATGCAGGTGAAAGATATATTCAAAGATCCAGAGTAAGATTAAGTGGTAAAGAGGAGGTTGATTTTTTCCCCTCTATTACCACATATTGTGCTTTGGGGAAACTGTAACCAGACTGTGTTTATGTCCTTTGCAATTGCAATGAATACATTAATATTTCTCTGGTATTAGTAAAGAACAAATTCTGAACTGAAAAAAAAAAGATTTTTAAAAAGAAGTTTATCAAGTTATCCAGCAGAGGGGAGAGCTGAAAAACATAGACAGTTTACCCGGGCCTCTTTGGTTTACATATTATGAGGGTCTGTGTTTACGAAAAGGAAGCAAAGGAAATGAAAGTTATTGATGCTAATGTGTTATCAGAGAGATATTTTCACATAAGGTGCACAATATCTATGCAAAAGCAAGGTCTGATGATTGTCAGCTCTGGGAAGTCTCTGGAATCAGAACCTCTTGCACTCCCTGTACATCTTAAGTTAAGCAGTAAACAAGTATGGTCTGGAGAAGTCCAGTCTTTTGCTGTGCAAAAGGGTGAAGCATAAATGATAAAGTTTTCCACACACTGATTCCTTTTACCCTAACATATTACAACACTAAGGCATCATTTCTATCCTTCAAGCCTAGTGACATGTTAGCTTCATATCTTACCAGGCTTTCACAGGAGCAGAAACTCTTTCTGGTACCATAATTGTATTCTAGATTCTTCCTTCTACTTTTACATCTGTTAAAAAGGAAGGCTACCTTTCATTCTGGCCTATAAAGAAAACCTAATAAAAATCTGTCACTGTGGATGTGCACTATCCTGGAAGGATGTAATGGGAATGGGAATTTGAAGATCTTCCCTGCTTTGAAGATCTCCCTTGCCCTCTAATAGGTTGAATGTAATCACATGGAAACTGTGGTAGGAGGAGCTTGCAGAAGGGTGGAGCAGAGCCCACAGGAAGCTGGGAGTCAGAGCAATTAGAGACAGGGAGGAGAGGACATACCTGAGGGAGACCACCTTGTGAGTAAATGTTATTTTGTGGGAAGACTAAAAGACAGTGTGGCTTCATGCTGTATTATGGCTTATTAACTTTTTTGCTACTATGATGGATTTGGCTTTCTGGTTTTGGGATTTGGTTTTCCAGTGTCTGAATAAATGTTTTGCTTCTGTCTTCTATATGAAGAGTCTGTTATATTTTGCAATTGAGCACTATGCCCACATATTTACATCATCATCCACACTGTGAATATTACGTTGGTGTTACAAAGGTAAATAATGAATATATTATTTCCCCCATTTTAAAGATGAAAGAATTGAGGTTTAAGGGGCTAAGTTGCTTACCTATAACTATAAACCTATTAGATATAGAAGCTGGAGGTTGACTCTAAATCCAATATTCATTCCAATACGGTCTTCCAAAGTTCTAGAGTGCCAGTTTCAGAATATACCATCAAATGTTCACTTTGGTTTTATAGATTGTCACAGGCAAACAAAACTGCTGGTGCAAAGTGCCAGCAGACTAAAAGAGTATGGCTAGGCTTCTCTGGTGGCAGCTCTATAGTTTCTCAGGAATGAGGTAATGATGTTCTCTTTTTTTGTAAACTTTGTCAAAAGAAGAAATTTACAGATATGTGGAAAGGAGAAAGCTCCCTTTCATAATCAATCAATCAATCAATCAACATTTATTGAGATTCTATTGTGCATAAAACACTGCTCTAAGCCACATAAAAAGTTCCGATGGGAGGACTGAAAAATCTGCACTCAACTCTGCCATTAACTAGTGCTGGTATCTCTTCTAAGTCGTTGACTTGCTGGGTCTTAGTTTCTTCAAGATATTCTATGAGACATTTGGACTACATGATTACATAAACCCCTTTGAGCACCAAACTTCTAGAACAGTATAAAAGGGTTTTTTTTTGGGGGTACTCACAAAGCTTCAGGTGCCAAGTCAATGTCAGAAAGTGGTAGGCATGGGGTAAAGCCATGTTAAAAGTTTAGATTTTAGAGGAGATAAAGAAGGAAGAAAAAAGATCAGAGCAATGGTGGTCATGAGATGAGTCTCTTTCTCTCAAACACAGGGTTTGCCCTTCAGCACAACTCTGCTTACCCTTGTTCACTGAATAGACAGCAAGAAGCTTTTTGCTTCCCATACCACCAAGATGATAATTCGAGCATTTAGCAAGTAGTTGGAAGCAGCTAGATGGCAGAATTGGCTGTCCCTTCTAGCCATAGAGTAGAGAGCAAGTAAAAGCTACTGGAAATTGTGTATCAGTTAACAAGTATTTATTAAACACTTACAAATGTTTAATACAAGGTACAAAGTACAAAGAGATAAAAAGGCAAAGAATGAAACAAGCTTTACTCTCAAGGAGTTTACATTCTAAAAAGGGAGATAACAAGAACATACAGAAATTTATAAAAAAAAATATAACTCACCCAGCTGAGAGTAGGTTTGGCTCTAAATAGAACAGTCTTGGGTGGTATTTGATAGCGCCCTTAGGAGTGATATTCTTTGTGGAGGAGCTGAGAGGGAAATCTGATTATAGGCATCTAAACTATATTCTTCTAATTCTAAATATTTACTGTTGCTTCGTTCTGAGAGAAACATGATGATAGCTTTTATTGCATTTCCCCCCATTTTTCTTCTATGATGTTGAGTTATGACTAGCTCCTTGTAGTATGTTTTTGTGAATAATTCGAATTCCACTGTAATGCCACAGGGAAGAAAAGAGATATCCTCCCCCCCAAAAAAGTGGGATGAAAATGGAGCAGATGTTATTTATAAAAGTCTAATTTGATAAATATCCATGCAAATACTGTATTTCTAGTCTAATTAAGCAAGTTATACCAAAAAGGGTGTCGTGGCCAGATGAGAGAGGTAGTCAAATCTGTGAGCATCATTGAGGATTTGGCAGTTACCCAAAAATGCCCTCTGGTGTTGGGCTAACTATATAAGCAACAGGGTAAGTACCTATTAGTATGTGATTTTATTTTTGAATAATATCAGGGAACTGGTAGGCAGAACCTTTAGTGGTAAAAACTCCAAATATTAAAAAAAAAAGATGATCTCTGCTTGTATTGCATTTGCAGTCTAGTTGGGGAAATATGAAATACATATATCAAAAGATAACTAAAAATAAAAAAAACAGTATATGAATAAGGAAATATGTGGTATGAAGCAGAAGTCTTAAACATTTCTCTGTGGGAACTAACTTAAAATGTAATTGGGAAACATGTAACAAAATAATAATACAACAAAACATAATGTTAATTTGTATTTTTAAAGTCAATATGGGCCTGCGGGGATCTCTATGTAGGGTTTAATGGCCCCTATTACTATGTGAGTTTGGCAGCATTAATATAAAGAATAAATCCTATAGAAGTTCTGAAGGGGGAAATTAGTGTGGACTGAAATGGTCAGCAAAAGCTTTGTAGAGAAGGAATGATTTGAGTTTTGTCTTTAAATATAAGTATGATTTATAATAGTGAAGAGATGTTGGAGAAGAATTTCCAGGCATGGAAAAAAGAGTCTAAAGGATGAGAAAGCACAAACATGTTTAGGAAATAATGAGAAAGTCAGTTTGGTTGTGGTGGAATTTTCTTGTAGAATAATGGTGTAAAATAAATGTAGAAAAGGATATCTTGAATGTATTATGAAATCCTAGAGGTTTGGAAGTATAGGAGTTACAAAAGCACCCTTTGACCCAGCAATACCACTTTTGGGGTTATATCCCAAAGAGATCACAGAAGTAGGAAAAGGACCCATATGTACAAAAATATTTATTGCAGCTCCCTCTGTGGTGGCAAAAAACTGGAAATACAGGAGATGCCCATCAATTGGGGAATGGCTGAACAAGTTATGGTATATGAATGTAATGGAATACTATTGTGCTATAAGAAATGGGAAGGAGATGGACTTCATAATTACCTGGAGAGGCTTATACAAATTGATGCTAAGTGAGAAGAGCAGAACCAGGAAAAATTTGTACACAATCACAGACATATTATATGTGTGATGACCAACCTTGATAAACTGGTCTCTTCTCAGCAATGCACAGCTATAAGACAACTCTACAAGTTCCAGGATGGAAGGAGATATCTACATTCAGAGAAAAATCTACAAAGACTAGAGTTTAAATGGAGACTGTAGCAATACATGCTATCATTCTTTTTCATGTTTGGTTTTGTTTCTTTTTTCCCAGTGTTCACTCATTGGTTATAATCCTTCTATACAACCAGACTATTGTATAATGTGAAAGCATTTGCAGATCCTATACATGATTGCATGCCACCATGGGCAGGAGGGGAAGTGATGGGAGAAAATCTGAAACTCAAGGGATTGTGGAACTGAATCTTGTAGACTAAAAGTAAATAAACAAGTCAATGAAAAAAAAGGAATAATATAATGAAATGATATTTTATAAAAATTAGTTAGGTGGGGTAAAGTAAAGATGCAAGTATAGGAAAAAATTCAACTGAATTCTCCCAATATTTTCCTCTAAACAGCTTTAAAATAATTCCTAAATCAAAATTTGGAATCTCAGAGTCAACAAAAGGTTAGAATGAGACTTTTTTTCTGCCTAAGACCACTTAGGAAGTTGGCAGGAAAGGTCTGTGATACCTGAGAGGTCATGGAGCAGTGCATGGCAGCAGCACAAGCAGTGGGCCTTGGTGATAACTGAGAAATGGTGACAAGAGCAGGCACCATTTCAGGAGCTCTCAGCCAAGTGATGGTAAGGGGTAAAACAAGTGTTCAGAAAGAGATTCTAAAGGACTTTTTGCTGACTCTGGATGTAGCTGATGTTAATTCACAACTCTATTGCCATACTTACTTCTGGATTAGATTTCTTGGGTTGGAGAGAAGTTGATGTGGTTAGTCACAAGAAGCAGGGGCCCTGGTGTCAGTTCCAGGGTAGTGAGGAGCACTAGCACTAGCACTAGCACAACCTGGTTGCAGCTCCAGGGCCAAGAGGAATGCTAGTACTTGTGACTGTAGAGGAGCATGATAAAGAAAAGAGCATAGACCAGTAGAAGAGTGAACACACCTCTCCAGGGATCACATGAACTTGGAAGCAACAAAACCTGGAGACCCACAAAACTAGCTCAGAAAACAGCAATACAAAAAAAAAAAAAAGGCTACAGACAGTGATCTCGCACACTCAGGTGAGCAGAGACCAATTTTAATGTAAAATTCGAAATTAATAAATAGACTGGAAAGTGAGAAATCAACAACAATAACAAAATGTCCCTAAAAACTATTACACTGGTAGAGATGACCAAGACATAATCTCAGAAGAAAATGACAATGTGAAAGCAACCATAAACAAAACCTTAAAAATGTTAATTGTACCCAAGTCCAACAAAAATTGCTGGAAGAATTAAATGGAGAAGAATGTTAGGTAAAAAAACAAAGAATACAGAAGAAAATAACAAAAACAGAATTGCCCTAATGGTAAAAGAAGAACAAAACTTCACTGAGGAAAAGAACCCCTTAAAACTGAACTAGACAAATTGAAAAAATGAAGTACTAAAGCTCACTAAAGAAAATAATTTCTTAAAAATTAGGATTGGGCAAGTGGAAACTAAAAACTGTTAGACATCAAGAAACAATGAAACAAAGTCAAAAGAATGAAAAAATAGAAGAAAATGTGAAATGTCTCCTTGGAAAAACAACTGGCCTGGAAAATAGATCAAGGAAAGATACTTTAAGAATTATTGGACTACCTGAAAGTCACAATCAAAAAAGAACCCACACATCATATTTTGAGCCATTACCAAAGAAAACTGCACTGCTATATTAGATCCAAAGGGTAAAATAGAAATTGAAAAAATCCACTGATTACCATCTGAAAGAGATCCCTAAATGGAAATTCCTAGGATATTATATCCAGATTGCAGAGCTCTCAGGTCAAGGAGAAAATACAGCAAGCAACCAGAAAAAAAGTTTAAATATCAAGGAGCCACAGTCAGGATCACAAAAAGATTCAGCATTTTCCATGTTAAAAGAGAAGAGTACATGGAATATGATATCCCAGAAAGTAAAAAAAAAGCCAGGATTACAACCAATAATAACTTAACCAGAAAGACTGAGTATAGTCCCTCAGTTGAAAAAGTGAATATTTAATAAAATAGAGGACTTCCAAGCATTCCTGAGGAAAAGAACGGAGTGGAGTATAAAATTTGACATTCAAACAAAAGGCTCAAGAGAAGTAGGAAAAGACAAACATAAAATAATTATCATAAGGAATTCAATAAAATTAAACTTTAATTTTCCTGTATGGGAAGCTGATACATGCAATTCCAAATAATTTTATCATTATTAAGGCAGTTAAAAGGAGCTGATATAGACAGAGGGAATATTAGTCAATCATGATGTTTAGATCTTCAAGAACAAAAAAATGAAGGGGTAAGAAAGAGGAAAAAAATGGGAGAAAAGGAAAGGGAGGGGGTAGAATGGGGAAATTTTTCTCATATGGAAATGCATGCAAGGAAAGTTTTTATAGCTAAGGTAAAAATGGGAGGTGGCAGGTAATATTTGAATCTCACTCACATCAGAGTTAGTTTAAAGAAGAAAGAATATATGTGTATACACACATATACATATGCATATACATACACACACATGCACACACAGTTGATTATAGAAATCTATCTTTACTCAGTATGGAAATAAGGTGTGAAGGGGATTAGAGATATAGGTGGAGTGATATTATAAACAGGAGGGTGGATTATGTGAAGCAATGGTCAGAAGCAAAGGAGAGAAGGATAAACAGAAGAAAATGAGATGGTGGGAAATAGAAAAATCAGTAATTGTAACTGAGATCATCCATAAAATGAAAGCAGATAGCAGAATGGATTAGAAACCAGAATTCAACAATATGTTATTTACAAGAGAAATACTTGAAACAGGAAGACACACAAAATGTTAAAATAAAGGACTAAAGCAGAATCTATTATGGTTCACCTTAAGTTAAAAAAAAAATGACGAGGGTAGCAGTCCTGGTCTCAGACCAAGAAAAAAGCAAGGATACACCTAATTTAAAAGAGATAATCAGGGAAATTACCTTTTGCTAAAAGTTTCTAGAGGCAGTGAAATGATATAAAAAATTTTTATAACAAGTTTCTCTAATGAAGGTTTCATTTCTCAAATATTTAGGGAACTGAATCAAATTTCTAAAAATAAAAATCATTCTCCAACTGACAAATGGTCAAAAGATATGAACAGGTAGTTTTCTGAACAAGAAATCAAACCCATTTAAAGGCATAATGAAAAAAATACTCTAAATAACTATTGAAGAAAAATGAAAATTAAAACAACATCAATCAGAAATGAAATATGCTGGAGGGGATGAAGGAAAATAGGTACATTCGTAAGCTGTTGGTGGAGTAATGAACTAGTCCAATTATTCTGGATATCAGTTTGTAACTATGCCCATATGATGACAAAATTATACATAGTATTATCACTACTAGGTCTGTATCAATGAGATAAAATGAAAAGGGAAAAAAAGACCTTTATATGCATAGCAGTTCATTTTGTAGTGTCAAAGAATGAGTAATGAAGAGAATACTCATCAACTGGAGAATGGCTGAACAAGTTTGGCATATGATTGTGATGGTACCCTTGTGTTATAAGAAATGACAAGGAGAGTGATTTCAGAAAAAAAAAGACAAAAACTATATGAACTGAAGCAAAGTAAAGTGAGAAGAACTGAGATATCATTGTACACCATAACAGCAATGTTGTAATGATGATCAAGTGTGAAAAAAAAAAACAAACTTAGCTACTCTGATCAATATACAATGATCCAAGAGGATTCCAAAGGACTCATGATGAAATATGTATCCACCTCCAGAGATAGAACTGATGAACTCTATGCACAAAATAAAGCTTAATTTTATGATGGCATTTAAAAATACACACATCTCTCTCTCTCTCTCTCTCTCTCTCTCTCTCTCTCTCTCTCTCTCTCTCTCTTTCTCTCTCTCTGTCTTTCTCTCTCTCAAGTTAAATCACTGGATTTGGAATCAGGAAGACTACTCTTCTTGAGTTCAAATCCAACCTCAGATACTTAATAACTATGTGACCCTAGGCGGCTCACGTAACCCTGTTTGATTCAGTTCCTCATCTATAAAAATGAGCTAGAGAAGGAAGTACAAACTTCTACAGTATCTTTATCAAAAAGCCAAAATGGGGTCACAAAGAATTGGGCATAACTGAAATAACTGAATAAAAAACATGAAAATATGTTTTACATGATTTCACATGTATAATAGATATAATTTTATTTGTCTTTTCACTGAGGAAGCAGAGTTGAGAGTGAGGTTGAGAAATTGGAACTCAAAATTTTAAAAAGAAGAGAATGCCAAAAAGGAATAAATAATAAATTTTAAAAGATGAAGCCACCCACCTACACACATGCAAACACAAAAGTTAATTAGATGTCCCACAGAAGAATGTTGAAATTTCTTTCCTATACATAACAAAGTGATGTAAAAATTAAGAAGTGTGGAGAGGAATAATACTGGTCTTCAATTTTCATAAAATTCTTTTTTTTCTTTTGCTTACTATTTAACTTGGACACATTTTTGCCCACAATAAATGATTTCAAATGAATATGCTCTGCTATGGACAATCAATATAAAATTATGACTTGAACATCAAATTATGACTGGTGTTTACAGATACTGATGTCCAAGAGTTAGAAAACAGCTGAATTTAAAATATTCCTAAATAAGAAAACTCTATATGATTGTAAAACATGTGACTTTACAACCCCACCTTCCAAAAAAAACACAAAAACAAAAACAAACCCAACCACCACCAAATATACACCGAAGGAGGAAGACAAAACCATTCTAGCTTTCTGTCTCCTGTTAGTAATATCTGCACTGAGACCAAACCATACCTCTATTCCCTGATTTTATCCTGATCTTTCACCCCAATTTTTCTTTTCCTTTGAGCAGCAAGAGGTCAGCTGCCATGTGTAACTAAGTAATCACAGAAGGTATTTTTGTCTCCAAAGAACATGCTTAAATTGCTCTTGTGACATCAGAGAACCCTACAAAGAGGAGAAAAGTGCCTAAGAGACAAAACTGACAATTGAAAGAGATAGCGTACTAGTATTTTCAACAACTTCCCCATGCTGGACAGTGGGTTACATTGCCAATCAAGTGATGATTAGGTTCCTTAATTAATTTTCTTCATCTACTCCCTCCTTTTTCTGGCTCCTTCTCCTTCCCTGTTTTCCATTTTTAAGGGCAGACTATATATATCCTTGCATAATTGCATTCTATTTGGTTTGGGCTCTGGAAAGGCCCAAGAGTCTTAGGGCTCCAACTTCCCCAAAGCTAATTTATAGATTATAGCATGGGATCTTAGTAATAGCAGCAGAACTGGCAGTAGCAGGTAGCTTCAAATCTTGGCTCTGTGACTTATGACTCTAGAACTCAGTTTCCTTATCTGTGATTACAATGATTGACATCAGTCTAACCCATTACAGTTAACAAAGCACTTTCTACATCTTATATCATTTGATCCTCACAAAAACCCTACAATGTAGGTATTGTAAATGTATTCATTCACATTTTAAATTGAAGTTATTTGTTGGCACACACAAAGTGAATTTGGAGTCAGAAGACCAAGATTAGAATGTTGACTTTGCCATTTATTACTTGTATGACTTTGGATAAATCATATAAACTCTTTAGGTCTCAGTTTTGCAAATGTAATGTGAGAAGTTGTAAGTATATAACTTAAAATGTTTCCCTATGGATCTAAATAAATCATTCAAAAATCTTAATATAGTATTTTAACTTGTGCCTTCCTAACTTTATCTAGCGCTTTTTGTAGCATACCAATTGCACTGATATTTATGAAAAAAAAAAGGGTTTGACTATAAGATCAAATATTTGCCCTTCCAATTCTACATCCCATATTACAATTTGTAAGTAATACCATTTACACTCTCTCTGAAGATGCTAATGGTCTCTTTAATGCTACATCTAATGACATTTTCTCAAATTTGATCCTTCATGACCTATTTGCTCACTTTGGCACTGTTGATAACTACCTTCTCCCTGATACTATTTACTCTCTGGATTTTTACAGAAGGACTGTCTCCTACTTCTCTTACTTGTCTGTTCACTACTGAGTCTACTTTGCTTAGTTTTTATCTCATATCATCCAAAAACCATGGGTGTCCTACATGAATCTCTCCAGGGCCTTTTTTTTCTTATCACTCTACACTATCTTCTCTGTTATTCTGTCCAGCTTCCCTGGGATCAGATAGCATGTTTAAACATATGACAGTCATGTATATATATATACATACATACATACAGATATTTGTATATATATATATATATATATATATATATACATATACATTTCTTTTGAGCTACAGTCTCACATCAGCACCTGCCTTTTAGAGATCTGGAATTGGATAATCCATTAGCAGTTTCCCAAAGTGGGCAGTATCACCCATTGTGGGGTACTGGAATGATCCAGGGAGACAGTAGTAGCCTTGGGTGCAATTGGAGGGTGCTGAATAAAAATAAAGGAGCTCTGGAATCATAAGGAAAGAAGAAAAGATAAGAAAATTTTGAAAAACTACTCATACATATTTCATCTGTTGTATAACAGAGTTAAAGTCACAGTGATTACATTATTTTTTCAAATAAATATACAAAATGCAAGTTATAACCAATCCACGGTCAAGGTTGCTAACAGGTCTTAACAAGCAACTGTTGACAGGTGAACATGTCGCACACTGTTGGAGAGACCAACATATAGCAGCAGGAATATGTGCATGTAATGACTTGTTTACAATATGATACTATAAGATTACATGATACAATATTGTGTCATCAAAATTTCAATGAAGGAAAAACCCTACAAATTTACAATAAATTATTAAATTTAAAATGTCATTAAAAAATAGTTTTTGTTTTTGTTTTTGAAAATGGAATGGTGGGCCAAATAAGCTTAGGAGCCTTCAATCTATAGGCTTTTCAGATTCAACATGACAAAAACTCAATTTATTATCTTTCCTCCCTTCTTAGCTTCTTAGTACCTTTCCTTTTACTGTCATCAATACCATTATTCTTCTAGTTGCTCAAAATCACAAACTCCGTGACATTCTCAGCTTCTCATTCTGACTCACCACATATAGACAATCTGTTATCAAATCTTGTTTGTATCTTCACAACAACTGTTATTTAAATTCTGTTCTATCAATTCACACTGCCACTCTTCTAATGCAGGCTGTCTTTCTCTCTTGTGTTGACTAGTGCAATAACTTTTGAATTGATCTACCTACCTCATCCTTTACCACTACAAATCATTCTGCACTCAGCTGCAAAGGTGACTTTCCTAAAGCAAAAGTCTGACCATGTCATTCCTCCACTTAATAAACTTCTCTGATCTCTGATCCATCATTCAGCCAGTAAAGTTCTTTTCCTTTTTTAAAAAGTGCTTCTCCAACTTTATTTTTAAAATTTTATTTTTCTCCATTATTTAGTATTTTATTTTCCTGTTTTATGTGTAAAAACAGCTTTTAACATTCATTTTTAAAACTTTGAGTTCTAAATGTTCTCCCTTCCTCCCTCCCATGGGGAAGACAAGCAATTAGATATAAGTTATACATGTGTAATGATGTAAAACATTTCCATTATATTCATGTTGTGAAAGAAAACATAGACTAAAAAAAAAAAACCTTAGAGAAAATAAAGTTTAAAAAGTACCCTTCAATCTGAATTCAGACACCATCCCTTCTTTTTCTGTAGATGGATAGTATTTTCACCATAAGTCCTCCAGAGCTGTTTTGGATCATTGTATTGCAGAGAATAGCTAAGTCATTCACAGCTGATCATTGCACAATATTGCTGTTATTTTGTACACAGCTCATTTCCCTTTGCATCAGCTCATGTAGACCTTTACAGGATGTTCTGAGAGCATCCTGTTCATCATTTCATCATAATATTATTCCATCATACTTATATACCATAATTTATTCAGCCATTCTCTAATTGTTGGGAATCTTGTCTTTGCTTCCAGAAAAGAGCTGCTATAGATAATTTTGTATGTATAGGCTCCTTTTCTTTTTTTAAAAAAATCTCTTTTGGGATACAGACCTAGTAGTGGTATTGCTAGGCCAAAGGGTATGCATGGTTTCATAGATTTTTGGGCATAGTTCCAAAATGTTCTACAGAATGGTTGAGTCAATTCACAACACCAATAGTGCATTAATGTCTTATTTTCTCCACACCCCTTCCACTATTTGTAATCTTCCTTTTCTGTCCTATTAGCTAATATATCTAATATGTATGAGGTACTACCTCAAAATTGTTTTAATTTGCATTTCTCCAATCAATATTGAGTTAGAACATTTTTTTTCATATGGTTATAGATAGCTTTGATTCCTTCATCTGAAAACTGTCCATATCTTTATATTATTTATCAATTTGAGAATTGCTCTTATTTTTATAAATTTGACTCTGTTCTCTATCTGTTTGAGAAATGAGGCATATATCAGACAAACTTGCTTCAAATTTTTTTCAGTTACTAGTACTAACTATATTTCTCTTCATCCTGTTCCCCATTCCTTTTCCCTTTGCCTCCCATTTATTCTATACTCTTTCTCCTTTCACCCTATCTGTCCTTAAAAGGATTTTGCTCCTGACTACCCCTCCCCCAATCTGCCCTTCCTTCTATAACATCCCACTTTTTCTTATCTCCTTCCCTTCCTACCTTCCTGTATGGTAAGGTAGATTTCTCTACCCAAGCAAGTGTGTATGTTCTTCCCTCTTTGAGTCAATTCTGATGGGAGTAAGGTTCACTCACTGTCCCCCATCTTCCATCTCTTCCCTTCTGCAGTAAAAACTTTATCTTGCCTCTTTTATGTGATATAATTTCCCCCCAATCTACCTCTTCCTTTCCTTTTCTCTCAGTACATTGCTCTTATTCTTTGATTTTTTAAAAGATAGCATCCCTTCATATTCAACTCATACCTGTTTCCTGTATACTCCTTCTAACTGTCCTGATGATGGGAAAGTTTTTATGAGTTACAAGTATCATACTCCCATGTAGGAATGTAAACAGTTTAGTTTTATTAAATCTCTTAAGGTTTTCTTTTCCTGTTTACCTGTTTGTGTTTCTCTTAAGTCTTATTTGAAATTCAAATTTTCTATTTGTGTGGGATCTTTTAGTCAAGAATGCTTGAAAGTTCTCTATTTCATTGAATATCCATTCCTCCAACCCCTGAAGGATTATACTCGGTTTTGATGGGTAGGAGATTCTTGGTTGTAATCGTGACTCCTTTGCCCACAGGAATATCATATCCCAAGCCCTCTGAACCTCTAATGCAGAAGCACTTGAATCTTGTCTTATCCTGACTGTGGCTCCAAAATACTTGAATTATTTCTTTCTGGCTTCTTGCAATATTTTCTTCTTGACTTGGAAACTCTGAAATTTGCTTAAAATATTCATGGCAGTTTTCATTTTGGAATCTTGTTCAGAAGGTGATGAGTGGATTCTTTCAATTTCTATTTTACCCTATGGTTCTAGAATATCAGTGTAGTTTTCCCTGATAATTTCTTGAAAGATGATGTCTAGGCTTTTTTTTTGATCATAGCTTTCAGGGAGTTGAATAATTTTTAAAATGATTTCTCTTGAATCTATTTTCCAGGTTAGTTTGTTTCCTCAATGAGATATTTCAAATTGTCCTATATTTTTCATTTTTTTTTGCTTTTGTTTAATTGTTTCTTGATTTCTCATAAAATCATTAGCTTCCATTTGTTCATTTCTATTTTAAGGATTTTTTTTTTTCTCGAGTGTATTTTTGGACCTATTTTTCTCATCTGGCCAATTCTGCTTTTCCTGTTCTTCTCCTCATTGGCTTTTGGTATCTCTTCTACCATTTGACCAAGTCTGCTTTTTTTAAGGTGTTATTTTCTTCACTCTTTTTGATATGTCTCCTTTACCAAACTGTTGACTTTGTTTCATGATTTTCTTGCATCACTCATTTCTCTTCCCAATTCTGATACTTTCTTTACTTGATTTTTAAAATCCTTTGTGAGCTCTTCTATGGCCTGTGGCCAATTCATAGTTTTCTTGGAGGCTTTGGATGTAGGAGCTTCGACTTTGTTATCTTCTTCTGAGTGTATGTTTTGATATTTTTTTGTCACCATAGCAACTTTCTATGGTCATAATTTTTTCTGCTATTTGCTCCTTTTTCTGGCATATTACTTAATTTTTAACTCTTTGTTAAAGTAGGTCTCTGCTTCTAGGGTAGAGGGTGCACAGTTCCAAGTGTTAGGGGTGTTGTGCCACTGTTTTCAGAAATATTTCTAGGGACCTATGAGTTTTTAGTTCTTCAAAGTGGTATGATATAAGGAGCAGTGTTTACTACTCTCCTTGCCTGTGCTGTTTTGTGAGAGACCAGAAGCACTCTTTTCTGCCTTAGAATTATGAGGAAGGTCCCCGTTCCACTGTGACCACACATATTGGTGTGTTAGTACTTCTCTTTCACCTTGGGACTGCCAGCCAGGACTGTGATCTGGATCCAAGTGAGGGTCAAGCAACCAAGTCTTGCCTTAATGTTAGCAAAGAGACCCCTGTAATGTCCTTCTGACAAGTTGTTTGTCCCCCTTACTGTCAATAGACTAAGAACTTTGGAAGCAGCAGCTGCTACTGCTGATTCTGTGAATCCCAAGGCCTGCTTCTATTGGCTGGGACTGGGTCTGTGTTGGTATGACCTGTGCTTGAATGTGCTACACTCACAAAAGTGTGACAGACTTTTCCTGCTGATCTTCTAAGTTGTTTTTTGTGTCTGTGGATTGAGAGGTCTAGAAACCACCACTTCTGCCACTGATTTAGTCACCCCAAGGCCTGCTTCTGGTTTGCTTTGGCCCAGTCTGCTCTCGCACAGCCTATACTGGACTGTGTACCTCTCTCTCCTTCGTGCAACAGACCTTTCCTGCTGACCTTCTAAGTTGTCTTGCTCTGCAAAATTGTTTCACTCTGTCTTTTTGTGGATTCTGCTGCTGTAGAATTTGTTTAGAGTCATTATTTAAAGGTATTTGAAGAGGTTTGGGGGAGAGATCAAATGAATCCTTGCCCTTACTCCACCATCTTGGCTCTGCCTCCAAGGGACTTTTCGAAAGCTCATTTTCATTTCCCCCAACTACTCAATAAACTCCACTGATAAGAATCAAATACAAAATGTTATATTTGACATTTAAAGCCCTTCATAACCTAGCTCCTTCCCCTACCTTTCTAGTCTTCTTATATACTACTCATTAACACATACTCTTTGATTCAATGACTCTGTTTTCCTGGCTTTTTCTCTCACTTTTTTCTCTGACTGTCTCCCATGCTTGAAATGCTCTCCTTTCTCTGCTCTCTACTGACCTCCGTGGTTTTTTTCAAGTTCCAGCTAAAATCCCACCTTCCACAGGATGCCTTCTCTAACCCTTCTTAATTCTAGTGCCTTTACTCTGCTAATTATTTCCTTTTCATCCTGTATATACTTTGTTTTACTTTGTGCATGTATGTCTCTGTTTGTGTGTGTGTGTATATGTGTATACATATATATATATATATATATATATATGTTGTCTTTTCTATTAGATTGTAAGCTCCTAGAGGGCAGAGACTGCTTTTTGTCTCCTTTTATGTCCCCAGCAATTAGCACAGTGCCTGGCAAATAATAGGTACTTAATAAATATTTGTTGAGTGATGACAATTTGAGGGTCTATACTTCTGATTGTTGTCTATCTGTCTCTAACCCCTCCTCTCCCAGTCTCTCACCAGAGATCTTACATCTGAAAGGATCATCACTAAATAATCTAGTCTACCTATCTTCAGTGAGGTAATAATATTTCCATTTTGTACAAGATGTTCCTGAAGGCACAGAGATATAAAATGACTTTTGGAAAATCATGCTGACACTAAATGGCAGAGAAGGAATCAGAGTTAAGGCCCATTGCTCCCAAGAATAATCCTCTCTCTACTCCTGCATCTTGTGTTTTTTCTAACTTAAAAAACAAAACAACAACCACAAACACATCTCTTTCCTGTACCTTTAAGATATCAAATTTTTCTTTTAATCAAAAGTATAGGTGGTAAAATGAATCTGAAAAAAACAGCAACAGCCCAACTGTTCATCTCCATTTTCCATCTGGATATCTCACATGAAAATCTGTTCCTCAGTATTTACAATTTGATTTGATAGACTCAATAGATGGGTGCAAGATGTCCACAATTAAGTCTGTTTTCTTTCTTCTAAAATCTACCCCCATTGCTTCACTGTTTCTGCCATTGACACCATCATTCATTCATTCCAATATGTTCTAAACATAGTTGCTTGTTGTCTTTGACTCCTCTTTTCTTATGTTATTGGAGAGATTTTGATAACTCGAAACAGTCTAGAGAGTAAAGTTGATGACTTTTCACAACTCTGCATCACTTAAATCCAATTCATAGACAAATCAAGACATCAACCCTGTGATGCCACTGATCCTCTTCAAGAACTAAGGACAAACAGCTACAACAACAGAAAAAGCATTATTCTATTTAGCCCATACCATCCTCTTCCGCCATTCTAGCTTTATACAGGCATGGAGGTATCATAGCCTTGTAGCACATTGTCTTTCTAACTTCATTCTTCTTCCCTTTCCAAACCATCTTTTTCAAATTAGCTGATCAGACTAATTTTCCCTATTTGTGGATCTGTTCACATCATGGTGCTAGAAAAATGGCTCCTTAATATAGCCCACATTCCTTAGGTGGCATTCATAGTCAAATTTAATCTTGCCTCTCCCCCTCCTCTTCTTTTTAAAAAATCTAATACCATTCTACATCTATTTTCCTTATGCTATGATGCAATAAACCTGGACTACTATAACCTATCCTCTCTTTCTTCTGAGTCTTTGCTTAGTCTACCCCCTATCCTATTTATGCCCCTATTATCTTACTGAATTTTCAAAAATAAAATTCTTTATAGTTAAAACTCAAATTATTTCAAGTCAAAACCTAAACCTGTCTTTAAAACCTAATTCCTTTAAATCTAATTCAAATATTTTCCCCATGAAGCCTTCATTGATTCCTTTATTCACCAAAAGCTCAACACTCATATACTTATATAGTACTTTGTATGTATCTCCCTTATATGTTTATCATATATACCTTTATGTGGTAGATATTTGTATAAATTTCATGTTCTCTGTTAGACTAAAAGCTCTATGAATACAGGGACAACAAAAACTTTCAGTGTCCCTCAGGACCAAGTACAATGGTCTATGTTCTGGGAAGTTAATGAATACTAACTTAATTAGCTAAACATTTAAATGAATATTCGGTAATATGTCCTTAATTAGAAGGCTTTGAATATTTTTCTCCTCACTGATAAAATTCCCGCCTCTTTTTTTTTTAAACCAATGATTTGAAAAACCCCACGGCTGCTTTATGAATGCCATAATCATTACCTTTTTTATGCAATAATCACAAATTTCCTTCAATGTATATATTTAGCCCTGTAGAGAGAAAGTAAGCCTTTTGCCAATGAGCCAGTCCATCTGTAAATTAACAGATAAGAACACCTGAAGTACGGAGACAACCTTAATGCCAGGCTTTAATAACAAAATTAGTTTAAAAAATAGTATTTTAATAGAATTTTTAAAGAGCAATGAGTTTTATGAACTAATTTCATTTGGGACTCCCTGCTTAAATTGGTAATTTTCAATTATCAACTTCGTTTAAAAAAATAACCCTTACTATATGTTTTGACCTCTAGGGAGAAATCAAATCTTTCTGCAATGAGCCAGTCTATCTGCAAATTAGCAGATAAGAACTGTACAAATAGAGAAAGAAGCTTTTTCCAGCTTTTAAAAAATTAGTTAAAAAATATTTTAACAGAACTTTTAAAAATAAATGACTTTTATTAACTAATTGCATTTTAAACTCACAACTTAAATAAGTAATTTTCAATAACCCATGAAATTTTCAATAACCCACCTAATTATTAAAATAACCCTTATTTTTCTGCATTTGGCAAGTCCTAGCTTCCTATTCATAGAGAAGTTGTCTCTTTGGGAAATGAATTACTTTTTTTTTTCAAAATGGTTCTTAATATTTCCACAAAAATATCCAAATGATTAAAATATTCCTCTGTAATATGTATATTGTCTTTCCATGCATTAACCATACAATAAAATAGAGGACTTAAGAGTTTCAAGAAATCTTCTAGAGTCTATCCATCTAGTCCAGAATACTCACCTGATTTTTAAGTATAGCATAATTGCTTTTACCAAACAAGTAGCAACCCCAAAGCCTTCATGTTTACTTTGTTCAGCCAGATCTCAACAAATGTCTCAGAATTAAAACTGTAGAGAAATAGAATAAATGGTTTATAGTTTATATTATAATTTAGGAAGTTATATACATTACTCTTTTCATTACCTTGCTTCCATGAAAATGCCCTGTTTATTAAAGGAATTTGAAATTAGGACAGGAGGCATAGTATAACTACAGAGACAGGTTTCTTATACTTCTGAATAGAGTAAGAAAAGTAGGGAGGAGAAAAATGTATATATTAACTGCCCTATTTGGATACATTGCAATGAAAGCAATTTCACATTAAGATTATAGCTCTTGAGATTAGCAGGATAAACAAGCCTCTACTCAAGTAAGAACTAGTTATAGTATGCCTCTCTCAAAGCCAAGTGCTTAAAGCTTGGAGATATTGCAAATACCTCTTGAAATTTTAATTTTTTACTCATATGTACAAAAATATTTATAGCAGCTCTTTTTTGTGGTGGCAAAGAAATGGAAATCAAGGAATTTCCCATCAATTGGGGAATGGCTAAACAAGTTGTGGTACATGAATGTAACGGAATGGTATTGTGCTACAAGAAATGAGGGACAGACAGACTTCATAATAACCTGGAGAGACTTAAATAAACTGATGCTGAGTGAGGAGAGCAGAACAAGGTGAACTTTGTACACAATTACAGACACATCTTGTCTGTGATGACTAACTTTGATAGACTGGGCTCCTCTCAGCAATGCAAAGTTAGAAGACAACTACAAAAGACTCATGATGGAAGTTGCTATCCACATCCAGAGAAAGAATTGCAGCATCTGAATGTAGATTGAAGCAAACTACTTGCTCTCTCTCTTTTTTTGCTTTATTTTGTTCCTTCTTTCTCATCGTTCATTCCATTGGTTATAATTCTTTACAACTTGACTAATGTTTAATGTGAAGATATCTGTAGAACCTATATCAGATTACATGCTTCTTTGAGGAGTAGAGGAGGAGGGAGGAGGAGAAAATTTTGAGCTCAAGGATTGTGGAACTAAATGTTGTAAACTAAAAGCAAATAAATAAATAAATTTATTTTAAAAAAAAGAAAAAATGAAATTTTAATTTTTAAATAAATTTTGACTGTGCATGTAATTTCATGTCTGCATTTTTATAGACTTCTTTCAAAAAGATTGACATCTCTGTTCTTTTTTATTCGTTCTACTTTTTTTGTTTTTAGACTGATCAGTGCTTTGACGGAAAAGAGGAGCATTAAATATAGTATGAAATATAATGTGTTTCTTTTTTAACAATAAATTTCTAATGTATTTGCCATTTTAATTGACCTAACAATGTAAACTTTTCAATGACCAGATAATTGACTGTGCTTTCTCCAGTCAATAGAAAAGTATGCATTTGTAGTGGAGGACTGCCAAGACCAGCTTAACTGTGGAAACTTCATCTGTTAATTTTAAATCTATTTTAATACATACACAGTCACTGGGATTTAACATATGCAAAATGTGCTTTCATGTCATGTTTTCCATCTTAATTTCAAGGCAGAAGAAATATATTTTGTTGAAATTGCAAGAAAAACAAACAGCTCCATTTATTCAAGCTTGACAATTAAGTGCTGAAAATTCATAGTTTTAATGTTTTTATATCATTTTTAATGGTAATAATCCATATTGAGTTTAATAGAATGTCAGACACTTTATCTTTCAATTATACATTTTATATTCTTCGCCCAAATTCATCGAAAGTTCTATAATTATAATCAAATTGCTCTGCTGGAATTGAGAAATCCTCTAGTAGCATTTTTTTTTCCAGAGAGAATGGTCACAACTGCTCACTAGGAAAGCATAATGCCATAAAGTAATTAACAGAGAGCCAAGCCTCTTATGTTCTATTTAACTTCTCCAGCAGATTTTGATTCCAATGTGTAGAAACAGTCATTTCTTTATTTTTAGTGCTGTTTTTCTTGTTAATAGTGTATCTCCTATTGTGTTTTTGGACAGAATCTCTCCACACCTTTGTAAGTTTTTCTTTGATTATCAACATGCAGCTTTGTCAAATGATGCTTTCCCATCATTTGAGTAGCATCCAGACTTTACCTTTACGTTCTCCCATTTTTTTCTTCTTTCAGTTACAAATGTGGGCAGTTTTCACTGAATGGATACAATTCTCATTACAAGACAAAGATGGGAATAAAATACAGGTTTACAGCAGATTTGTGCTTTTTCTAAACTCCTATTGATAAAAGTAATAATTGATAAAATAATAATAATAGTAATAATAAATCAGAAACATATGAGAACAGGAAGAGATATATATTAACCCCATTGTCTTGTCTGTTATACAAACTGTCTTGAAGGTATTTTTAGTAACACTTAAGAAGATGACGCTATATCCCATTACTTATAAAAATAAATCATTTTATTTACCCATGTTATAGTTTGCTAAATACTAAACATAGTAGAATAATAATAATAGCTAATATATAATTCTATATGCCAGGCAGTATGCTAAGTGCTTCACAGTTATTATTTAATTTGATCCTCACAGCAACCCTATGAAAAAAGTAGCTCTTATTTTCTCAGTTTTACAGATGAGGAAACTGAGGCAAAAAGAGTTCAACTAGCTTACCCAGAGTCACATACCTAGTAAATGTCTGAGGTCAGAATTGAACTCAAGTTATTCTCATGGCAAGCCCAGCACTCTTTCTACTGTGCCACCTAACTGTCCTTATATGAATATATAACTTGCATCCTAAGTAAATATTTAGTGCAGTGAATAAAACTCTGAACTTGGAGTCAGGAAGAGCTCAGTTCAAATTTGACCTCAGGTGCTTACTAGCTATATGACCCCAGGAAAGTCATTTAATCTCCATATGCCTCAGATTCCTCAACTGTTAAGTAGAGTTAATAAAAGTATTGAGCTCTCAGGCTGGTTGTGAGCATGAAATGAGATAATATTTGCAAAAATGTGTAGCACTGGGCCTGGAACACAGAAGGCATTTAATGATTGTCTCTTTCTTTCCTTTTCTTTTTTTCTTTGTTTCTTTCCTCCCTTTCTTCCTTCCTTTTATACTATTTCTCTCTCACCTTGATTGAACACAAAGATGGGAAGAACAAAAAGTAATAACCTTTATATAATTCTTTAAGATTCATGAAATGTTTTCTTTATTTCGACCCTGTAAGATAGACTGTGCAAGTATTATTATCCCAATTTGTAGATGAAGAACCTCAGTCCCTAAGCTTGACTAGTATCCCAAAGCTAGTAAGTATGAGAGACAAGATCAGACCACAGATCTCACGGTTCCAAGACCAGCATTCTACAGTCATCTCTCTCACATTCCAACTTTCCCCATCATGGTTGGGTTAGTATAAGAAATTATTTAACTTGGGGGGAGTTTTGCAGAAGCCACAGACAACATGCAAGGCTAGTAGACAACGCAGACATAGTTTAGAAATTCAGAAATGCATAAAATATATGTAAAGTATTATATAATATAGTAACACCAAGCAAAAGCAACTTCCAGCTTCAGATTATGAGCACAGCAAACTCCATTTACTCAGTGACAGATTAAGGCAAAACATTCACAGAAAATCAAACTATAGCATAACTCAATAATTTAGTAAGTCTTCAATTCAATTGCAACCAAGTACCCCACCCCAGGCCTGTACATTAGTCAAAGTAGCTCACCCCTGCCTAGTTCATTCATTTAGTCAGTCACAAAGTCTCTCTTCTCAAATGGAGATTAGTTTCCAATCATAAACAAAACACATTCATTTGGTCAGTCACAGAGCACAAAAAAGTCAAAAGTTGCCCATCCCTGGATCACAACTGAATTACAATACCATCCATTAATGCCAAGCACTTTCTTAAAAGGGGGGGGGCATGAGAGCACAAAAGGCCATCTACCCTTAAGCTGGTTAAGATTTCATCACAGCATTGAATACCCAAGGTCATGTCTTCATCTTGAGCAAGACAAGTTCTCAGCAATCTCTGTTCCTGGGGAGACAAAGCTTAACAAAACCACAATATACATAGCCAGTATTCTCATTAACTCAATCACTGCCAGCAGAACAGGCCCACAACCTCTGAAAACATCAGCAAGACCCTCTTCCAGGATTTCTGTACACATACAACAAGAAAATACTTCTTCAGGGCTTCTGAACCAACAGCAAGGTTCCAGGACCTCTGCAAAAACAGCTCTGTCCTTCACCAGTAGACAAATATGGCAAAACAACATCAAAATAGACAGACAAAATACTGGCATCACAGCCACGCCTCCTTAGTCCACGGCAGCTCTGGGTGGCAGTTCTCAAAAGTCCTGGGCAGCTCCAACTGACCCTCAGCAGTCTCTCAGAAACAATGGCCCCCAGCAATTTTCCTTTCTCTCTGCCTCCATGATACTGCACCCCAAAAGTTCTTCTACCTCTCTCTGCATGGGCCTTTTCTCTGCTCTGGCCTTCTCTAAATTCATGGCAGCTCCTCCCAGTTCAGCCCTCTCTCTTCACATCAACAAGTCCATCCCACAAGTGAGATTCACAAGCTGTAGGTTTCAACACTCACTCAGAAAACCAGGCCAATACAGGGGGATCTAGAAATTTCATTACCATTATTAATATCAATCCAAATTTAACAGTATGATATTGAAAATACCCCATAAAAGAAAAAGGAAAAATAAATTAGACTTCTTCTTTCATGTGAAGGGAGGGCCACCAATTTTTACACAGATTTACCAGATCTTGGGGGCATTGTGCCCTTAATCCCCATGATGTGGAAGGAACAACTATACAAACTATGCTCATTCTATTAAAAAAAAGCTGATACTGCTGCAAGTTCCAAACTGTCTCTTGAAGAGTGTGGAATAGTAGCAAACAATTGAGTTTGTTCATGATCTTATTGTGTGATAGTCTCCATAAGATTAAAACTGAATTTAAAAAGGGCAGCTACTACCAATTATAGTATATAATTATATATACTATATATAATACATATTATATATATTTTATATTATGTAATATATTATATATTATGTATAAATTTATATTTTTATATATTTATATATAATATAATTATAGATATAATATTATAATCATATATTACATTATATATAATGTAATATAAATATATTTATGTATATATTTTTATATATACTATATATATAATAATTATATATAGGTATAGACTGGCAATAAAGTAAAAGTGGCAAAGTTGAAGTGGAGAATATTTGAATTGCAATTTAATATGAGTCTACAGTAAGATATGACAGCCATCAACAAACTTTTGCATTTCTAAGATACATTCAGAGAATCATAGGGTTCAGAACAGGTGAGAAATAAATCTCATCTACTTTTCTTTGATAAGACCCTATATGAAGTGTTTTGTTCAGTTCTGGGGGTCATTTAGGAAGGACATGAATGAACAAGAGGGAGAATAGAGGAGTATGACAATCATAATGAGAGCATAGAGACCATTCTACTCAAGGGTCAATTGAAAAAATTGAAGATACTTAGTATAAAGAAAATGATAGCTTTCATATGAAGGACTTTCATGTGGAATAGGGAACAGACATGCTACACTTACTTCCAGAGAATAGAAGTAGGAGAAATGGGTAGAAATGGAAAAGAAGCAGAGCTAACCTTGATATAGGAATAAAGTTAGAGTTCTGCCAAAGTGGAAGGGATATTTCATCTTTACTCTTCCCAAGCCATAATTAGTCACATGTTCTATCGACATTCTAAAGTTACTCACAGTTGCTCTCTTTCATGTTATTTTGTAGTCATTATTTAGATTTGGAAGGGTCCTTACAGGCCATCATGGGTAGCTAGGTGGTGCAGTGGATGCAGTGTCAGGCCCAGAGTTAGGAAGACTCATCTTCATGATTTCACATCCAGCTCAGACATTTACTAGCTGCATGACCGTGGGGAACTCACTTAATCCTATTTGTTTCAGTTTCCTCATAGGTAAAATGAGCGAGAGAAGGAAATGGCAAACCCCTCCAGTGCCAAATGGAGTCAAATGGAATGTAAAATGGAATCAAGAAGAGTAGGACAACACTGAAAATAAACAACAATGACAACAACAACAACAGCAACAGCAAAATTAAAGGCCTCTAGTTCAACTCCATCATTACTGAAGAGGAAAATGAGATACATAGAGGTTAAGTGACGTGTTCAAAATCCCAGAAAGAAATCATAGAAAGGGATTTGAACCTATGTTCTCTGACTACAAATCTAGTGCTCTTTCCATTGTACCACTCTACCTCACACTATTCCTGTATGGCTATTTCACTTTACATCAGTTCATATAAGTTTGCCCACCTTTCTTTGGCTGACATAATTGACATTTCTTATAGTGAAATAATATTTCATTTGATGCATGTACCACAATTTATATTCAATCATTCTCTTATATTCATGGCCACCTATTTTGTTTTCAGTTCTTTACTACAACAGAAAATGCTGACTTAATTATTGGTTAGTGTGTCATTATCTATCTATCTATCTATCTATCTATCTATCTATCTATCTATCTACCTATCTATCTATCTATCTATTTATCTATCTATCTATCTATCTATCTATCTATCTATCTATCTATCTATCTATCTATGTTGTCTGTCTGTCTATCTGTCTACATAGTATACATACATTATATATATATATATATATATGTGTACAGAAAGTGATGCAACTAGATTAATTTTGCTATTATTTTGTTAAATTATATACATAAAATATGTATATATGCACACACATTATATATCACTTCTTTTTCTTGTTCTTTATGTGTTGAAAACTGACTTTGTTGATTACTTTTAAATTCACAAAAAAAGGAAAACTAGAAAAAAATTCCAATATAAGTCCAATAGAATTTTCCCCACTCTGCGTTGTGCAGTATGTGTATGATCTTAGGTTGGTGGCAATGGGATAGGAAAATAATTGACTTAGGGTCAAGTTTGTAGTGATGTTTGCATAAAAAGAAATTTTAGGAACATTTTAAAATCATTCTCTTTAGAATTGGGGGAATCAGCCTGATTTAGGCTGATGGGATTTGGAGGCAAAAAATTTAGATTGGGATTCTAACTTTAACTCAAATACAACTGAAAGCCCTTAGAAGAAGTAGCATGCCTTTATTGACTGAATACACTAAAATTTTATATTCTCTAATATCAACTGGGCTTTTATCTGCTTGTTATAAACCTTTACTCTTCTCTGACAAAGTCCCAATTATACATCCCATAAATAGATTTTCAAATGTTCTTTTCTCTCTTCTAGTCGCTCATTCCACTCCTCATCCTTCCCTCTCTGAAGAAGCTCTTGCCTCACACCTTTTTCAAGAAAATTGATACCATTCATTGCGTGTGCCCTCTCCTTTCTGTTTCTAAACCTTAAAACCTCTGGTATACGTGTTTTCTATTTTTTTCTCCTTTACTTTAGTCTCTGAAGAAGAGGTGGTCATTCTTGCCAAGGCAAACCTTCTATTTCAGCCCTCAATCCCATTCCTTACTATCTCCTCTAGGAGTTTTCCACTTCAATCATGCCCTGTCTCATTCTAATCTTCAGTCTTTCTTTATCTACTGGTTCCTTCCCTGCTGCCAACAAATACACCCAGATTTTCTCTCTCCTTAAAAACAAACAAAAACATAAAATATTTTCCTCTTTCCTGCCATTTCAAGTCATCATCCTGATTTTTTCTCACTTTCACTGACAGACACGAAGAAAAATATGCCTATACATATTGTCCTTGCTTTCTCACATCCCATTTACTTCTCAAACCATTGAATTGTTGCTTATGAGCCTCCTCTACCCCAATATCACACAAAAAATTGTCTTTCCAAGCTCTTTGCAAAGATCTCCTAGTTGCTAGATCCAAATGGCATTTTCACAGTCTTCATCCTTGACCTCTTGAAGGCCTTTGAAGCTATTGATTTCTTCTTCCTACTGAATAGTCTCTCCTCAAGCTTTGTCCTTGACTTTATTTTCTCTTTTCTTTCTGCACTCCCTATGGTCCATTCACCTAGGTTATCAAAGTTAATATCATTCTTGACTCTTTAGCCTTCCTTACTTCTCTTTTTTAAAATTATAGTTCTGTATCTGGATAATTTCTAAACATTGGAAAAGTTGAACTTTTTCTGCCCATTTTGGAGTAATTCCCCTCATCGAGAAGCCTCTAATGTGTGACTATTAAGGGAAAGCTTTTGAAAGTATAATGTTCTCTCCTAAAATTAGTTGAGTAAAAGCGATTTAACGCATCTCTACTACATACAGTATGGTCTTTATGCTTGGTAAACATAAATAACATTTTGCTAATCCAAAGTGACAAGCACTAATGGGCTACTTAGTGGATTAACAGTCAGTATGGTATATCATAATATTTATTTTGATACCAGGGTTGAAATGATGCACAATCCAAATGCAGGCCTTGGAGGACACATAATTCAAGTGGACAGAAATGCATGATTGCACACTCCAAGAGGGTATTGAACTCATGAGTTTTATCTTTCACCTACCTTATTACTTCATGCTGTGCAGATATAAAATGCTAAGGACTTGGAGCATCACCAAGCTTTTAGATGAACAAAGAGAACTTACCAATGCTCCCCCTTCCTCATGACAAAGGGAATTTTTCATCTTTACGGTACTGACTTTCCTGTTCTTAATTAATATCATGCACAGGTGGTGTAAGGGATAACCACAGTAAATCACAGGAAGGGTTATGAGCCTCTGAAGAACTGTTATTAAATATAGGCACCACATAAAGCAATGCTTAAGAATGATGGAATGGCCATGCAGTACAATTCCAATCTTCACCTTTGATGCTGGTAGCTTTCCTTCTACAAAGAGAATTTTAAAACTAACTGGAGGCCTCATTTTAGTATAACAAAGGGGGAACATTTATTCATTTTCCTGCTAAGCATGCCATTATGATTCCACTGATGATGTAGTGCCAAAATGCATTTTTTTCTTTCAAAAAACTTTACTATTGAAATCCAAGCTTCTATTTTTTTTCTAGCAATAAAGGCAGCATTCATAAAAGTAAGAGTAATTAGAAGTTAACACTAGGAGTCTTGATTGATTTCTAGGGGAAAAAAAAATGTAATGGCCTTCTCTGAGTGTGAATAAGAAATTCTCAAGGTACGTTCAAAATCATTGCCAGTACTATTCAGTCATTGAAGAAAACAATGTCCATCGAGCTATACATGGAACAATAATAGTCACATCTGTCACATCCTCAGATAGTTACTAAGTCAATTCTTTGCTTTAGAATTTAGGAAAAAGTGGTATGGCATTAGAGGAAGATATTACTAAACTTTGGGAGCATAATGATAATGATTCTAAATTCACACTTAATTGATTAGACGGATGCAAATCAAAACAACTCTGAGGTACCACATCACAGGTAACATGACAAAACAGGAAAATGATAAATATTGGAGAAGATGTGGGAAAGTTAGAACACTAATTCATTGTTGGTGGAGCTGTGAACAGATTCAACCATTCTGGAGACAATTTGGAACTACACCTGAAGGGCTATCAAATGTGCATACCCTTTGATCCAGCAATACCACTTCTAGGGCTGTATCCCAAAGAGATAATAAAAATGGGAAAACGACCCATGTGTATAAAAATATTTATAGCAACTCTTTTTGTGTTGGCTAAGAACTGGAAATTGGGGTGATGTCCATTAATTGGGGAATAGCTGAGCAAGTTGTGGTATATGAATGTAATGGAATCCTCTTGTGCTATAAGAAATTATGAACAAATGGACTTCAGAAAAAATCTGGAAAGACTTATATGAACTGATACTGAGTGAAGTGAGCAGAGCCAGGAAAACATTGTACACAGTAATAGTCACAGTGTGTGATAACTGATTTTGATAGACTTAGCCCTTCTCAGAAATGAAGGCATCTAAAACAATTCCAAAGGACTAATGATGGAAAATGCCATCCACATCCAGAGAAAGAGCTATGGAGTCTGAATGCAGAGTGAAGTAGAATATTGTTTTTCTTTTCTGTGGTTTCTCCCATTTGTTGTAATTCTTCTGTACAACATGACGAATGTGAAAATATATTTAAGAGGAGTGTATATGTAGAGCATGTATCAGATAGCATGTGTCTTCGGGAGTGTAGAGGGGGCAGAAAATTTAAAATTTATGGAGGTGAATGTTGAAAACTAAAACTAAATAAACTAAAACAAGAAAAAGAAATTTAAAAATAAGATAAAAAAAATTTGCACTTAGGATTTTTCTCCCAGAATCTAGTGAGACTATTTTTTTGTGAAAAAAAAAATCTTATTCATTTTTTGAAACATGATTCAATGGATTATCTTTCCCAAAATTTCTTCAAAGTTCTCTATTGAGAGATGAAAGATGGGAGAAGTTTTCACTCTTACAGTTAAAGGAAGTTATCCATCCTGTATTGTTCATCTCATCTAAGATGTGGTAGATCCAAGTCTTGTCAACTCTACTCCAAATCATCTCTGTTATCCATCCTTGTCTCTCCTTACATGGCTGCTATGGTAGATTAGACATGCATTATTACTTACCTGGAGTACTTCACTCATCTCCTTAGTGGTCTGCTAATCTCTAGATATCCTTTCCTCCCATTTACAAACCTAGAACAATAATCTTCCGTTGGCTGAGGTCTAATTATGTATCTGATTCCCCAGTTCAGAAATTTTTGAAAACCCACCCCATTGCCTATAGGATAAAATATAAATTTTCTAGCTTGACACTTGAGAACCTCTGAAATCATCTTACACTTTTCCTGAATTATTTCATAGCACTCTCTTTCATGAACTCTGTATTCCAGTCAAGCTGGACTACTAAGCACTCCCCAAACTTGATACTTTAATCTCCCATCTCTGTGTATTTACATGAGCTGATCCCCAGGCCTTGGATACATCCCTTGTTTACCTCCAGCTCTCAAAATTCTTATCTTCATTGCTCATGTACCACATTTTCTGTGAAATCTTTCCTGACTTCCTCCTACCTCCATTTGTTACTGTTCTATCCCTCTTCAATTTTCCTTGTGTTATACACTTGCATTCTATCTTGCCAGCAGGCAATCAATCAACGAACATTTATTAAGCACCTACTAGTACCAGCCATTGGGGATCAAAGAAAAGAAAAAGTACTTCCTGCCCTCAGGGAGCTCACATTCTAATGGGAGGGATAACATGCAAATAAAAAGTACACATGATATATAAATACTTATCTATAATACCTAATCAGATGGAATGCAGTTTCTGAGGAGAAGACAATAGCAGCTGGGTGAGTACAGAAAGCAGAATTTGAGGTGAGCTTTGAAGGATGCCAGGAAAACTAAGAGGTGAAGGCAAGAATTGAGAGCATGCCAGCTCTCTTTCTGAGTCAATGCAAAAGCACAGAGATGGGAGTGTGTAAAGAACACAACTAGGTCAGCATAGCTGAATCTCAAATTATGTAAAAAGATTAAAATATAAGAATATTGGCAAGTTAGGAAGCATGCAGGCTACAAAAACTTTAATTTCTCAACAGGCAACTTTATATTTGATCCTGGAGATAACAGGGGGCCAATGGAGATTAGTAGATAGGGAGCTGACATGGTCAAGATGTATACTTTTTATTTTTTTAGCTCATTAAATCATTAGACCTGGTTTTCTTCCTTAATTTTTTATCTGGAAATTTATTCTATAAAGGTAAAGACAAAAACAAAATATTATGGAATGGCTTATTCCAGAAGGCATGGTTTAAGTTTGTAAGGTAGACATTCACATATTGAATTTCCTGATTTTTCTTGTCCCCATGTTGTGACTGACTTTTATTTCCCATTTACTGATATGTTCTGTCAGGATCCCATGACCTTTGACTGAATCGGCCTTAGAGAATAGAATAGCTATTATTTATCTTGTGGGACATAATATTCACTACTCAAATTCTTGTATTTGCTTTGCCTAAGAAATTAGGGAATTCATAGCCTAGGCCAGCATGTGATTTACCCTACACCTACAAATTACTTTATATAGTACTTGTAGGGATACACCAAGCAAGACATTGAGCTTCACTAGATTCTCCATAGCTTGTACTGCTAACATGGAGAATTATCACAAATTTTTTCTCACCTTCAAGGGTGTTATACTCTTTAATTACAGTATAAAGATATAATATCAAATGTTAGGAAAGAAGTCAAATTTCTTACAGATTTTGTGCACAGTTAATGCAAGACCAAGCATAAGAAATTATTCTTAGTCCTTAGTCCTTGGCCCTGCTCTGATGACTTGAAACCTTTCTACCACAGGTATCTTACCTCCCTTGCTAAGATTACAATTCTTTTAAACCACACTTTCCTGTGCAGCATTCAACAATATCCAAAAAAATGCTTGAAAAAAATCCACATATTACTATGTTTTGTGTAAACTACATAGTAAAATAAGTAATGGTCTCTCTTTTAATGGTGCATATTATTTATTTGATGTCATGATTTTGGTTCCATGTTTTTATACCTTCTTTTTTTTCCATTTCTCATCTTTTTCATTTTATCCCAGTATTCCTTTGTTGCTTATCCATTCTAAGGTTTTAAATTCCTTTTTTTCCTATCCCTAACTTCTCATTTTATTCTTTTCTTTTACATTTTATCTTCTTCTGCTAACTTTAGAACCTCTACATCTTCCATTGCACACTATCTTTAAGTCATCAATCTCTTTCCCATTTATTCTTTCTGAATATATCCTCCCTGTATAATTTTACTTCCTTATTTCTTCCATACAGCATTATTTTTCTATTTTTCCTTATCTTGTTCCTCCCTTTAAAATTTTATTTCTTCCTTCTCTTCCTTTCACATCTTTGCATATTTATGTTCACTGGGCTAGGGTCCAGAACATCTGGGATCGTTAGCATCTGACAAACTTTGCTCCCACCGTGCTTGTGTCTCAATTTTAACACTTATGAAATGGTGAATTATTTGAAAAAGGTTATCATGAAGGGTAGATAATGTCTTTAAAGCCCTTTGAACACCTGACAGTTTAGTGTTTCATAAATGTTACTACAATAGAAATGTCCTTTGGAAAGTGTTTTCTCTGATGTGTGTGCCAATAGACAGATCATTATAATAGATACATGTATTGTGGCTTATTTTATCTTTCAAAAATAAACCCTTTATCTCACTTGTTTTTAACAAAGCGTGTAAGCAGTTGTGCAGCTTTTGTTATTCTGATTTCTGGAATACTCCCTAGGAATTTAATAATATCATTTTCAATAGAGAGATCAGGTAAATCTGCTTCAAGCACTTGGTTTGCTACTCTGCCAATAGGACAAGCTGCAACATGTTTTACCTCTGTGTTCTCTTGCCAATCACATTGGTACCCTTTTCAGTAGATATGAAGGCATATCTCCACTTTATTTTCAGGAAACATGGATTCTGGCCTTGCATCAGATAATGTGCTCAGAGACATTACTGTTCAGTATAGACACTTTATTTTTTGAACATATATTTTACAAAAGCAGCAACTGGAATCTAAATTGCTTGTTTCATTGTAGTCTATCAATTGTTCAAACAAGTCTGGTACTTCTGGTCACTGAATATCTACAAAACATGATCTTTTATTTCTACCTATATAACTGGGAAAATGTTAGTAGAACGATTCATTAAAATCATATTTATAAAGCCTGTTGTCTATATAGAAACTGGAAGAGAAATAAGAGCTTTCTGAATGCTTTTAAAATGCTCTGACAACTTACTCCTTTTATGAATAACATTCAATGTTGAAAATGCTTTGTATTTTTATTCATATTGTGTCTACCAGAGTGTATTTTATAACTACTGCACGAACACTCACGGATATTCTTATATACCATGTTTTTTCACTATTCATACACTCATGCCTGTGTGCACCTATCTACCATGAGC
The DNA here is from genome assembly GCA_028646515.1 of Pseudochirops corinnae. NCBI lineage: Eukaryota > Metazoa > Chordata > Mammalia > Diprotodontia > Pseudocheiridae > Pseudochirops > Pseudochirops corinnae. The sequence goes on along the minus strand of JAQQSV010000918.1, from coordinate 4,421 downwards.
ACATAACTGTGTATCTTAAAGAATCACAAAGATTCTAAAGAATTCTGCACAGGTATTCTTTGCTTTGTATTGTTAATTGGTTCTATAAAAAGACAAAGCTGGGAAAAATGTCATTATGGGAAGCAGTGAACTGCATAGGAACAGAGAAAACATTGTTGAGGGTATTGAGTACTGAGTGAGGAAGAGGTGTGATGGAGAGTCATAACTACAGATGCCTTTACCCAGTTAACCATAAGCAGTTAAATGTTCTAATTTCTTCCCGTATTATTGTAAAATCACCTTAATTTAGTCATGCCTAGATTAATGGTGAGGTGATTTGAAGTGGTAAATTTAGATTCTCCTTTGTTTTAAGATAGTCACAACAAAATGGCTTTCATTCCTCAGAATTTCAAATGAAAATGTAACAGTTTGTGCCTGTCATATGTCATATGTACCTGTCCTACACTATGGTTATTGCATATTTATCGTTCAACATTGACTATTTGTGTATCTGTCATATTCTGTTTGCCAGATTGCAAAGGTCCATAAGGAGTGATGGCAGTCTTCAATTGTTTGAAAGGTTGTCAAGTGATTTAGGAATTAGAATTTTTCAGGTCTCAGAAGGCAGAACTAGGTGCAATGATTGGGATTTTCAGAGGAAAACTTGGACTTCAGGTGAGAAAAAATACAAACAATTAAAAGTGTAAGAAAATGAAGATAGACTGTGTCAGTATGTAATGTGTTTCCCTTCATTGGAGTCCTCTAGCTTTTGCTTAGAGGCAAAAAAGGCTTTCCTTCCCTCCCTCTTTTCCTTCTGTCCCTTCCTTCTTTCCTTTCCTTTCTTCCTTTTCTTCCTTCCTTCATTCCTTCTTTCCTTCCTTCCTTCCCTTCCTTCCTTCCTACTTTCCCTTTCTTCCTTTCTTTCCTTCCTTCCTTCTTTCCCTTCCTTCCTTTTCTTTCTTCCTTCCTTCCTTCTTTCCCTTCCCTCCTTTCCTTCCCTCCTATCCTTTCTTCTTTCCTTCCTTCCTTCCTTCCCTCCTTTCCTTCCTTCTTTCCCTTCCTTCCTTCCTTCCTTCTTTCCCTTCCCTCCTTTCCTTTCCTCCTTTCCTTCCTTCTTTCCTTCCTTCCCTCCTTTCCTTCCTTCCTTTCCTTCCTTCCTTCCTTCCTTCCTTCCTTCCTTCCTTCCTTCCTTCCTTCCTTCCTTCCTTCCCTCCTTCCTTCCTTCCTCCTTCCATCCTCTTCAAAATGTTGAAGCCTTCATTTTCTTTATTTTTAATTTAAAGGTTTTTTAAATACACATTCTTTCCTGAACATATTATGACTCCCATGCCCCTCACCAGTAAGTCCATCTATGTGCCAGCTAGGTGGCATAGTGGATCAAATGCCATATTTGAAGTATAAAAGACCTGAGTTTAAATCTGCTTCAAGGAATTAATAGCTGTCACCCTGGGCAAGTCACTTATCTTTTCTAAGTCTCAATTTTCTTAGCTGTAAAGTGAGGATAATAACAGCATTTCTCTCCTACAGTTGTTATGAGAATCAAATGAAAAACATATGTAAAAAAGCTTTGCAAAACTTAAAGTGCTATTTAAATGTTACCTATTATGGGGGGTGGGAGGGAGGAAGGGAGTGTCAGGGGAAACAAACAAAACAAGCTCAGAATAGTTCCTGAAAACCACTTGAAGCATTAACCATGTTTGATAGCATATATAATATTTCATCCTCATTGTTCCTGACTTCTCTAGGGGAAGGAGGAGGGTACATTTTCTCACTTCTTTACTAAGGTTAATAGATCATAATGATTACACATATTCAGATTAATTCTGTTGTTCTTTCTTTTTGTGTTGTTAAAACCATTGTGTGCATTACTTTCCTAGTTCTGTTTACCTTGTTCCTCTTTAGTTCATATAGGTTTCTCTATATTTCTCTGAATTTCTCATATTAATTTTTCTTCATATTCATATATTATATTCATATTTAGGCATCCTCCAATTAATAGATGCTCATTTTGTCACTATTTCTTCATTCCCCCCCCCAATACGCATATATACACATGAATTGCTATGAATATCTTGATTTATATGGGGAGTTTCTCTTTGTTTTTGACTTTTTGGGTTAAATTCTAGCAATCTTATTTGAATTTAATTTTTTAAAAATGGGCATTTAAAGTCACTTTGATCACATGATTTCAAATTGTTTTCATGCTTTCACCAGGCATGTATAAGTGTTCCTGTCTTTCCTCAGTTCCTGAGGAATTGAATCATGAGGTCAGAAGTTTTATTACAAAGAGTTAAATGGAAGTACTGATTGTACATAATTTTCTCAAGGAATTTAGCCAAAAGAAGGTATAGGACAAAACTATAGGGCATGGATGGAAGAAGTAAGGGTTTCTTTAAGGATGGGGAGAGAATGGCATGTTGACTGCTAGTAGAAATATAGCCTCTATACGGGGAAAGACTGAAGATTAATGAGAGAATGGGACCAATAAAGGGGGCAATCTGAGAAGATTGGGCAAAATGGGAGCACTTGGGCACAGAGAGACGTTTGCCATCTCAAGGAAAAAGATCATGACTTCATTTGACACAGGTCTAAAGTAGAAGATTTTGAGGGAAACCATCTGAATATTTAAAATGAGGAGGAAAGAAGAGAGACCTTCAGGTGAATAGTGTAATTTTTAATCAGTTACATAGGTTTTCAACTGAAAAGGTGCAGAGAGAGGACCTCTTAGTCATGAGAGGTTTGAGGAGGGATGAAAAGGTTTAGGATGGCTACTACTGTGGTCAGTGGGATAATGAATTGATTAAAGAATTGTAAATGGCTTGCCTTGCTGTAGTGACAGCCTATTTGAAATTAAATAACATGTATTTCTAGTGAATCTAGTCAGCATGGTTCCATGATTTTCTCCAGATCCGTACAGGCAACACATAAATGGGGGGAGCAAGTGCAGCAAATAGTAGGTATAATTGAAAGTGGAGGTTGGATATAGATAATGTAAGATCCAACTATCCCTTTAAAATATCAACCTTTGGGGTGGCTAGGCAGTGCAGTGAAAAGAGCATGGGCTCTGGAGTCAGGAGGAAAGTTCAAATCCAGCCTCAAATACTTCACACTTACTAGTCATGTGATCTTGGGCAAGTCACTTAATCCCAAATGCCCTGCCTTCCCCCTCCAAAAAAAAAAAAAGCACAAAAAATCCCAAATAAAATATCAATCTTTTATTTTTATGCCACTTTTATTAATTTTGTAAAAGCACATGCCATAGTGAAACCAATTTAAACTTATTTGTATTCTTTATATAAAGTGTGTCTGATCTGTACAATGAAATTATACAGGACCATTTGAGCAACACTTTTCTGCAAATCTTTGGTAAATGGTCACTTATTTTTCTTTAAAGAAAGTTACTCACTATGTCCCAATATAGTATATTCCAACTTTTGAACAGCTTTAATTTCTTAGTTTTTTTTATCTGAAACCTGAGCCTAATCTCCCTCATTTTGCCTTTCAGTCACTGAGCCCAGTTAAGCCCTACTGCTCCCAATTCAAACCAATCTATAACCAATATGAATTCTGTGCCAGATTACAGACATTTAAGTCTTTAAAGAGAGCTATAATCTTCCCCCTAAATCATCTCTTCTCCATAATAGGTATGTCCAATCCCTTTGGCCTACCATCACATGGCATGATTTCCTGTAATATTTCCTGATCCTCTCCTGAGCCTAGCTGGATGGAACAAGAGGGCTTCCAGAAAGGAATAACAGTTTTCTTATACTCATTACTTTAAGAATCCAAGATTGTGTTGGTACTTAAAAATGCTCTGATTTAGTATATGGTCTTTAAGAGTTGTTGTGTCTGGAAAATTCATCACCCAGAGACCAAGCTATTAATGAAGCTCTCATAATTTAACTGAACTGGCTATCAGCTGACGAATATATGGTCTACTTCTGGAGTCTCATTCAAAACCTTTTATAGCTTTTCCTTCTAGAGCTGAAGCTTATTTCAGGAACTTAGGTTTTCCTTCATACCACGATGAATCATCTGAGTAGGACCTCAGCAGAAAAACTTTGTTAAATATAAATCATATTACCTTTGCACTGAATAAAAATATTACTTTTTGCATACATAATATTTGAAAGTTTCTGGATCACCAATATGCATTGCTATATTATTTCAGATTGAGATCTAAATTACTGTCTAAAAGATCCCAAAATACTCATTTTATAATTTCCATTAATCCTCCATATTTCCTAAATAAAATGTTAGGAAACACTAAAAATAAAATGTAAGCTAACTAGATTTTACTGGCAGCTGCTACATTAAGGGATCGAAGGGCCTGGAATATGATATTCCAGAGATCAAGGGAGCTTGAATTAAAACCAAGAATCACCTACCCAGCAAAATTGAGAATAGTCTTCCAGGGGAAAATATGGTCATTCAATGAGGTG
>JAQQSV010000917.1:75460-85827 GCA_028646515.1 Pseudochirops corinnae | reverse complement strand
ACTCATGGTTGTTCAGACTGTGAATTATTTTTTAAAATCTCTGTGGGGCTCTGCTTCCAGAAGGGAAAGCTCTGTCCCAAATTGCTGGGGTCCTCTCGGCTTCCGTAGACTTCCGGCTGACTGGATAATGAAGACTCCAAGACTGAGGCCCAAGACGACAATCCGGATCCAGGCCGCTCAGCGCGAGAGCACTGGCCTGAAAACAATCGCTGAGTCCCCCTGCTGTCTGCAGGCCGCGGGCGGGAAGCTACAATGTGGAGGCGGGTGCAAAACCTCTGCCTTTCGCTTTTCCGCTCTGGAGACCTTTTGGTCACAATCCCCACTTGCAGCTGGTGCTAATCCACTCACCTGAGAGGCTTCTCTTCACCTCCCGCCCAGCCGCCCCCGGGGCACAGCCACGGTTTCAGGCCCGGCTGGTTTTCGGTTTGCAGTGCTGATATCGTTCCTCGTAGCCGAGCTGACTTTAGTGGGAAGTATCCTTGTGTGCGTTTTGGAGTTCTAGGATTGGTTTAGAGTCCTATTTTATGGGTATTTTGGGGTGGCTATGTGACAGCTGCGATATGTTGCTGCTGCTATGCCGCCATCTTGGCTCCGCCCCCTCCTTTTTCTTTTTTTAAATTGATGGCCTTTTGTTTTTGCATCACATTCTCTGCCAAAAATATCCCTCTCTTTCCCTCTACCCAGAAGGTCATCCCTTGTTACAATGGTTCAAAAAAGAAAAGAAAAAATGTTCAATGAAGTAAGCCAACAAATGGACCTCTTCTCATATCATACAGCAAATCCCATACTTGCATATTCTCCTCTTCTCAAGAACCAAGCTTTGTCATTATAATTGCAGTGTTCTTTTTCATTTAGAATTTTTTCAGTTTCCATTGCTTTTGTGTATATCGTGCTTCTAGTTCTGCTTATTTCACCATGAATCAGATCATGTTGCTTCTCTTGTTTCCCTGAATTCTTTATATTCATTTTTATAATGAGTAATTATATTCCAGCATATTTACATAGTACAATTTGTTTACCCATCACCCAAATAATGAGCATGTATTTGGCTCCCAGTTCTTTGATACCAAAAAAGTGCTAGTATAAATATTTTATTGTAAATGGGGCCTATCTTTGACCTCTCTAGGTCATGTACCTAGCACTAGATCTCTTTTCTAAAGGGAATGGACATTTTAGTAATTTGTTTGGCATAATTCCAAATGATTTTTTTTAGTGTCACCAGGGATGTATTAATATGTTTATCTTCCTTCAACCACTTTAACAATATTTCTATTTTTCACAACTGTGTTAAAGTGATGTCTGTGTAGTGAAATTATAATCCTTTTAGTTTGCATTTCCTTTTTTATAAGTGACTTGGAGTAATTTGTGAAAGGGTTATTGATAAGTGAAACTCTTCTTTTGAGCTCTATTGAAAGGTATGTTGACTAATTGAGTCATTATTCTAAGTCCTGCTTCTCAATAAATAACAAGGGAGAATCTGTTGGGGAGCATGAAACCAAATCCACATCTTTGTGTATTACCTGCTCTTTGACACATACTCCTCCTACCTATTTGCACACCTCCCTACAGATTGTCATATACTTGCTACCTTGGTGAAGAACTGAAGTTCAAGGGCCCAAACTCTTTTGATGAAGTTGACCCTTCTTAATAGTCTTTATCTCATTGCAAAAGTCACAAAAGCTGGTCTCATCCTGAAGCCATGATTGATTTCTAGCAATCCATCCATGAACATGTTACTAACTTGATATACTTATTTGAAATCTTCTTTTAATTTTTTTGTTCTGAGTTTTGCCTCTTTTATCATGAGGGTTGTAACAGCAAGCACCCCAGCACACCTAGGGTGGCTGCTAGCACAGCTTCTTAGATCTGCTTTTCTAAAGGAAAGCAACTCAAAATGGGTTAACAATCTTACTTTGATCAAGCATATCATTTAACTAGTTCAGGGGGAAAAGTTAGCACCCGGTACTTCAGAGAATACGAACAGAAGTTACAAACAAACAGAAAAACAGATCAGCAGACGGCTTCCAGTGTCTGACTATTACATCAGTTACCTAGTCAGTTACCACAGAGGGAAGCACCAACATCTGGGTTTTTCACAGCCGGGGAGCTCAACGGCTGCCCAGATTCTCTTCCGGCCAAATCACACAACTCTTCTCAAAGTGAGCCCCAAACCAAAACCTCACATCAGGGTGTATATATAGCCTTCTCCTGGCTTAGAGAATGTCACAGCCCTCTAGACCCACTGCCCAATCACAAAGGTACAAGGCATGGGCATTCCTGGAAAACAAGCCTGGCGCCACAGGCTCCACATGACCACATTCAGCCTATTAGGGAACAGAGTATACTTTCAAATATCCAAGGGTCCTCAGAGTCATGTAGCCACTTTAGCAAAGGGCCTGGGGGCAAGGAAGATTTTCAGATTCCCATAACAAGGGTAAAAGTCCAAACAAAGTGTATACCTTTCAACAGTTCCTTTATATAATTTGATTACATAAAATGACTCTTGGTCTCATATATTTGTAGTATTTTTTTACATCCCTTCATATAATTCTATCATAACCAGTACCTTCCAGGTACTCTATTATAACCACTAACATGACCTACTTTCATTCCTCAAGCAAAACACACCTCTTCTAGTGCATTTCCACCATCTGTTCCCCCCATTCATGGAAAGCTGTTTCTCCTCATCTCTATCTCCTGACTTCTCTGGTTTCTTTCACATCTCAGCTAATGTCCTACTTTCTGCAAGTAACTTTTCCTAATTTTGTTTTCTTAAACATAGTTCTTCCCTCACATCCAATTTATTTTGTAGATATCTTCATTGTATGTTTGTCTCTCCCATTAGGTTGTGAACTCCTTGAAGGCAGGAATTGTTTTGCCTTTTTAGTTACCCCAGTGTTTAGTACTATGCCTAGTACAAGTACATTTTGTGGTTGTTCAGTTGTGCCCAACTTTTCATGATCTCATTTGAGTCCTCTTGGCAAAGTTACTGTAGTGGTTTGCCATTTCCTACTCCAGTTCATTTTATATATGAGAAAACCAAGGCAAGCAGGATTAAATGACTTAGCCACAGTCACACAGCTATTAAGTGTCTGAGGAGAGATTTGAAATAAGGTCTTCCCTACTCCAGGCCCAGAGGTCTTTCCACTATGCCACCTAAATTTTTAGCACAGTGTAGATATGAAGGGAAATGAAAGAAGTTTAAATTAAAACAGGAAAGATTTTGCTATTACCAACAGAGAGCCCAAGTCAAGAAAAGAAAAGAAAGGAATAGACTAGCAAAGAATATTGTAAAGTTGTACTCCCTTAGGTGTAAGTTGCTTATCAAAGATATCTGATGCAAAGATGTTTTCACCATTCTGTGAATTCCCTTCCTATTCTTCCTCCATTGATTTTTCCACATAAAAGCTTTAGAGTTTTATGTTTGCTTAAGAATTTTTTGCCCAAAAATTATTCTGAAAGACACCAGCACCTAGTTTCTTCCCTAAACTTTATATGCTCATTTCTTATTCTTTGACAACTAGGCTCAGTATTCTATTTTCCTCTGGGTACCTTGTGAACAGAAACTCTCCAACATGAGGAAGGAAAATGAAGAGTCTTTTCCTCCTAATGTAAGTACTTCCATCAAGGAAGGACTAAACCCAACATTCTGGAGTTCTTTTGCATCCCCAACTAAAGAATGATAACAGTTCAAAATCTTATTTCCCTCAACTTGTCATAACATTTTTATAAAAAAACATTTTATCCCATGCATCAAACACTTCCATTGATTTCCCATTATTACTGAAATAAACCTAGACTCCTAGCTCTAATATTCAATAGTTTCCATTCTCTTTAATCTGCATACCTGTTGTGCATATACACTTCTAAGTTAATCAAGGTGTACTAAATTTGGAGTCAGAGGACCTGAACTGAAATCTCAGCTACTAATCTACTACAATCTTCTCCTAAGTAAAATGATAAAAATAAATTTTTTAATATTGAAGGTACCTCCCACATTTGAATCTTCACATTTTCCCTTTCTCCCCAAAAGCATAGACTCAACTTTTCCTTCTCCGTGCCTTAGTGCATGCTGTTCTCTTAGCTTCAGCTTTTAACATCACCTATGTCTCTGGAAACCTCTTAAAATTCCTTTCATCTTTCATCTTTCAAGTTTAACTTGTACACTACTACCATGATAGATCTTTCTTTGAGTATCATAGCTTTCTGTAGGTGTTATTAGTGCATAGAGTACTTGAAGTGAAAAAAAAAACTTGAAAAGACCTATATGGACTGATGCAAAGGTGAAATGAATGAAATCCAGATAATATTGTATATAATAATATCTATATTGTAATTATGATAGACTGTGTAAACCTCAGCTTCTATGATCAACATAATGATCCAAGATACTTTGGAAGGATGCATGATGAAAATTTTTATCTATATCCATAGGGAGAACTGATAAACACTAAGCACTAATTGAAGTATAATTTTCTCACTTTTAAAATTTGTCTTGCTTTGTTGTGACGTAGTTAATATGGAAGTGTTTTGCATGATTTCTCATATATTTTTTGTTTTCCTTCTTAGTGACTGGTGGAGGTGCTAGAGGGAGGGAGAAAAATTTGGAACTTAATTTTTAAATATTTAAGATAAATTTAAAAAAAGAAATTGAAATGTGAAAGATCTATGTTCAAATAAAGCCACAGACACTTACAAGCTATTTGACTCCAGGGTTCCATTTAATCTCTTTTTCCTTTTGCCTGTTTTCTTATCTGGAAATAAAAGAAAGCTGGACTTGATCAATAAAGCCCCTTCTAGTTCAAAGTCTAAGATCATATATGGACCTGTATTGTGCACTTCTCTAAATTTTAAACCATGGGCAGGAATTTTTGTGCCCAAGACAAGTACAAACAAGGCATGTAAGATAAAGAAAATATACAAAACTTGATATATTTCTCAGTTGTGTTTGTGTATGTCTGTACATGTGTACACACACACGCACACATGGGAGGGAATTGGAAGTTATTTTAACTAGTGACTTATGATAAATAGGTCTTAATTCATCTTGTTTCTAGCTTCTGAAGGACCATAATGTGCATCCCTTTTGAATCAACAGTATCACTCCTAGGCCTTCCTCCAACAAAAAGAAAGGATTAAAGTAAGAAGAAAAGGAACCCATATGTACTGAACAACTCTTTTTGTGTGGTCCAGAAACAAATGAACACACAGTAGGTGTCCATCAACTGGACAAGAGCTGAATAAATGATAATATATGAATGTAATCACATACGATTATGCTATAAGAAATTATGAGAGGATCTATATAGAAACCAGTATAGACTTGTTAGAACTGATGCAGCATGAAGTTAGCAGAACCAAGGGAACAAATTATATAATAATAAAAATAATGTCAAGAAAAACAACTTTGAAAGATGTAGGATTGTTGATCAACACAATTACCATTCACAACTCTAGGTTACCAAAGACAAAGCAGGTTATACACATACTGATGGACAAGTTATAGCCTCAATATGCAGAATAAGACACACATTTTTGGATATGAACAATGTAGGATTATTATTAATTTTTTTGCTGGAGTGAATATATGTGAATATATATGTGTGTGTGTGTATGTGTGTGTGTATATATATATATATTATATATATATATATAATATATATGTATGTATATTTATAATGAACTCATCAAATTTTACACCTGTTTCTCAAGCCCCTCCTTTTTAAAATATTCTTCATTTAAAAAAGTATTTTCTTTCAGTGCTTATTTTCTTCTCAGCTATAATTTAGAAGAAATTACCCCTTTCTCACCTCATTATCCCTTAGTTAGTTATAGGATAGTACAAATAGTGACCGTGATCAGTGGTAAGAGTTCTCTTTAATGATGGTTATATGTTCATTTAGATTTGTTGGTATATTATTAAAGCATTCTGATAGGATCATATCAAATACCTACTTTGAGGTCTCTCAGGAATGATTATGTCAATATTGTTGCAAATATAACTGTAAAAATTCCAAAATACCTTCTGCTCCACTAGTAATGGAAAATGAGCTCATTGTGATTAATTACATGGAACCCAATAATGAAGGATTCATCCTAGCTACCAACTATGATTATTAGGATTTCATCATTTAACATGGTACTATTCACTATCAACAATGTGTTGGCAGTGTAGAAGCAGGAAAACTCCATGAACTCCCCCCATAACCACCTCAAATACCTATACAATATGACTCTAAACAAACTTTAGAGCTATAGAACCCAAAAAGTGATAGAGAGAAACAAATATCCTGCTGAAGACAGCCAAGCAGGCCAGCAGGAAGGGTCCATCACAGCACACTGGGAGCAGAGCCCAGCCCTGCATGAACCCATGGTTTTAGTCCAAGGGTGGCCCCCACCAGCCAAGGCTGGAGGAACTTTGAGAGACTGGATCACCAACGTTTCCAGAATTATCAACCCATAAATGCCAAAGGCAAAGTAAAAGGTCACTGGGGATTTTGGGAACAGGGCAACTAAGAATGTGGTCCAGCCTCTGTCACCAGAAGGGAGAAGAGACTGAGGTGCAGTGGCTGTATAGCCATTGCTACATGGCTGCTTGAGAGCTTCTGGCCTGCAGATTCTAGAAGAACCAAGCAACCATTCAGAAGGGGTAATTGCTCTTGCTTTAACCAGCTTGTATCTGGATAACTGTCTTAGATGGATGTCCTAGTGTGTGTGACCAGGTGCCAGAGTCAGTGGAGGCTTCAGAGAGGGCACCCAAATAATAGCTCTGGAAGCTGCAAAAACCCCTGTGATTTGGGACTAAGCTCCCATCTCTGGAAGCAGGGTGCTATTGTGGCAAAAAGATCAAATTCAAGTAATTGACTGGCAATATGAGCAAGGAAAGGAAGCAAAGCAAGCACAGTAATCCAACTTTAGATTTAGTTTTTGTGGAAAAAAGGATCATAAGCATACAACAGGAGGAAGACAACACAGTCAGAACTCCCACACCGAAAGTTTCCATGAAAAATATGAACTTGTTACAGGCCATGGAGGAGCTCAAGAAGGATTTTGAAAACCAAATAAGATAAGTGGAGGAAAAATTGGAAAGAGAAATGTGAATGATACAAGAAAATCATGAAAAGCAGGTCAACAATCTGACTAAAGAAAAGAATACCTTGAATAATCTACTAACTCAAATGGCAAAAGAGGTCCAAAAAGCCCATGAGGAGAAGAATGCGTTAAAAACCAAATGTGCCAGATGGAAAATGAACCTGAAAAGCTCACAGAAGAGAATAATTCCTTCAGAATTAGAGTGGAGGAAATGGAAGCAAATGATGTTATGAGAAATCAAGATACTATAAACAGATCTAAACAAATGAAAAAAATAGAAGGCAATGTGAAATATTTCATTGAAAAAGCCACTGACCAGGCAAATAGGCACAGGAGAGACAATTTAAAAATTATTGGACTACCTGAAATCCATGATCAAAAAAAGAACCTAGAAATCATTCTTCAAGAAATTCTCAAGGAAAATTGCCCTGATCTTTTAGAACCAGTGGGCAAAATAGAGGTTGAAAGAATTCACCAATCACCTCTTAAAAAAGATCCCAAAAAGAAAACTCCTAGAAATATTATAGCCAGGTTTTGGAGTTTCCAGATAAAGGAGAAAATATTACAAGCAGCCAAGATGAAACAACTTTAATATTGTGGAAAGACACTCAAGATAACACAAGATATGGCAGCTTCTACACTGAAGGATCAAAGTGCTTTGAAAATGATACTCCAGAGGTCAAAGGAGCTGGAATTAAAACCAAGAATCGCCTACCCAGCAAAACTAAGTATAATGTTTCAGGGGAAAATTTGGTTATTCAATGAAATAGAGGACTTTCAAGCTTTCTTGATGAAAAAAACAAAACCGAATAGAAAATTCGACAAAGGCAAGAAGCAAGAGAAGCATGAGAAGGTAAAAGGGAAAAGAAATTATAAGGAACTTATCGAAGTTGAACTATTTACATTCTTACATGGAAAAACAATAATTGTAACTTGTGAAACTTCTCAGTAGGAGGATAAGTGAAGGGAATATAAATGTACATAGATAAATACATACATATATATGTCTATATAGGAGGGTATATGGGCATATGAATACATATATGAGTGTGTATATATGTGTACAGGTATACATAGAGAGAGGGCACACGGTCAATTGAATAGGAAAGGATGACACTTAAAAGGTGAAATTGAGAGGTGAAAGTGGAAAATAATGAGAAGAGATGGGGAGAGACAGAATGAGGTAAATTATCTCGTACAGAAGAAGCCAGGGAAAACTGTTGCAATGGAGGGGAAGAATAGGAAGGCAAAAGGGAACAGGTCAACCATACTCTCATTGAATTTGGCTTAGGGAGAGAATTACATACACACTAAATAGGGTATCTCACCCTATAGGAGAGTATGGGGGAACGGGATGAGAGGGAGGATGTGGGAGGGAAGGGCAGGTTCGGGGGGAGGGTAGTTAGAAGCACACACTTGTGAAAAAAGGCAGGGTCAAAGTAGAGAATGGAACAAGTGGGGGGAGGGAAATATAGTCTGTCTTTCACAGTATATCCAATATAGAAATGTTTTGCATAGCTACACACACACAACCTATATTGAATTGCTTATCTTCCTGGTAAGGGTGGGTGATAAGGGAGGAAGGGAAAGAATATGGAATTCAAAGTTATAAAACAAAATGTTTAAAAATATATACAATTTTTTTTTCATGTAATTGGGAAATATGATATACAGGCACTGGGGTATGGAGATCCATCTTGCCCTACCTGAAAGTTGGAGGGGGGGATGAGGGAGCATATAGGAGAGAGCAGATTGGGGCAGGGGTTATACAGTGGGATTGTTGTTTTAGGGTGGTGGGTAGGGGAAATATGGGGAGAAAATTTGTAACTCAAAATCTTGTAAAACTGAATGATGTAAACTAAAAAATAAACATAAAATTCAATTTTAAAAAAAAGAAAGAAAATAGCCAGAAAAAAAATGTGTTGATGGCACAATAAATTTGATGAGGCTAATTCGTATATAAGAACACTTAGAAGTTATGACCAAATATCCAAATATTTCCATTGATGTGGATTGTAATTTCTTTAAGCCTTAGTAAAAAGGACTTTCTGAGTTGTTGGGAATGTACATATTCACATGTACACAGGTACACATACATACATATATATATACACACACATCTGAAGAGTGGCCACAACTTATATAATATATTTATGCATTATTATATTTATATGGATTAATATATAATTATATGTGTGGTATATGTCATGCATGTCTATGTATATACACATACTTACACATACAAACATACATATAACCATATATATGCACATATGTTTTGAAAATGACAAATTATATCACAGGGTGATGTCTTGACGTGCTCATGAATTTGATTCCAGAGTCATCAAAATCCAGTAGCAGGAAAAAGTCAGGAAGACTGGCAATGGTCTATGCATCTGATGTCTGACCAAGCTCCACAGTGCTTTCCTTCATCTGCTTTCATGGCCATTGGAATAAATTATTTTCACATGCCCCTTATGGAACAGGGAAGTATTCATATGCCTGGAGCAGATATCCATCTTACTCATCAATGGGTTTGATATCTGTCAGTTAGACTCAACCTGGTTTATCTCATCTCCTGAGGCAATTATGAAGAGGTGACAGATGTTATGTGTTCCAGTGTATAAAAGTGTGTATTATTGTTTGTCTCTCTCTCTCTCTCCCCTCTCTCTCTCTTTCTCTCTCCTTCTCTCTGTCTTTCTCTCTCTCTCCTTCTCTCTCTCTCTCTCTCTTTCTGTCTCTCTCTCTCTCTGTCTCTCTCATGTATATGTGTGTGTGTGTGTGTGTGTATTTATCCTTATACTGAATGTTATGGTGATGTAATATAGTATAATGGGAAAAAAAAACCCTGGAGTTGTTATCAGGAAGGATCTGGGTAAATCTCTGTCTACTTCATGAGTTTACTAGTTGTTTTCTTGTGAACAAATAACTTAACTTTAATGAGTTTCAGTTTTTTTTTTTCCTTCTGAAGAGTGGAGATATTATATCTATATTACTGTTTCAAACCTTACAGGGTTGTAGGGAGGACCAAAAGAGATAATGAACATACATCACTTTTCAAAACTGAAGGTGCTATAATGACCCTTATTAGTGTATGTTTAAAGAAGCCCAGATGAAAGTGGAGTGGGATTCTTAAATTAAAATAGGTAAGATTTTAGTTAGACCAAAAGGATAATAAAACTTAATGGAATTGCCAACAAAAGAGAGTAGTAGAATTTCAATTTCTGCAGAATTTAAGAGAGTTAGACAATTGTCTATTTGCCTAAAGGTAGAGG
>JAQQSV010000917.1:42864-75360 GCA_028646515.1 Pseudochirops corinnae | reverse complement strand
CTATAGTGGGGCTCTATATTGAGGGCAGATATCTGTCTTTATTTATTATCATTCATTCATTAATGACTTTTCATAACCCTGTGCACCATACCATACATGGGGTTTTCTTTGCAAAGGTACTAGAGTGGTTTTCATTTCTTTCTCCAGGGAATTAAAGCAAACAGAAGTTAAGTGACTGGCCCAGGGTCACACAAGTAGTAGGCTCCTGAGTTTGGATTTGAACTCAGATCTTCCTGACTTTAGGCCCAGAAGTCTATCCACTGAGTCACCTGGCTACCTTGTCTATATGTAGATTTAATTTATACTTGTTAACTGAGAGCATGAGGGTAGTGTCCAGGTGGTTAGGGACTAAAGATGAACAACAGGGATTCCATTTATGAATAGTAGGACAGGAGCACGTATTAAAATTACATTTTTATTTTCTTCAGTCCACATACATTGGTCAGAACAGCCTAGACACTGTGGGCAGTGCAGTGTTTTGTATTATAGAAAGGATGTGAATAGCATGCTAGGCTTCTAAAAGAATACAGTAGCTTGATTCTGTAAATCTTCCTGACATTGCATGGGGTCCTGGCTGGTACTACTTTGGAAGGGAGGATACTGCTTGTCTATGTCTCCTTTGGGCGTACTGTGTCATACTCAATTGGCCATGCACTAATTGAAAGCAAGGACAAAGAATGCATTCAAAGAGAGATCTGTGTGGTGATGGCATGAATATTATTCTTCATTACTGAGCTCAATATTCATCATTAGGGAAGATTGCCCAGAGACAAGCATCTTTGGGACAAACTAGGTGCCTAGAGAAGTGACTGAGTGGTTTGTAGGGAAATGTTTATGGTACAAATGAAGGTTCTCACTATCATAGACTCTCTATCAGGGATAAGTAATGGGATTAGAATAAAGAGCATCAAGGTATCAGGAGAAACCCTGTTTTTCAGACCTTTGGTCCAACAAACCAGCTGTGTCCTGAGCTTGGCATAACAACAATCCTTTGCACTCATTCTCTGGATGATCTCACCCTGGCAAAATCACATAATTATTGTATTACTTTGACCAGGACCAGGTGTTTTTGGACAAGCACCAGGAAAGCATGGACCAGTGCTCATGTTCCAGTCAGGAAGCCTTGCTATGAATCAAACTTGTCTTATTGTTTCTGTTATCTCTCATTGTCAGGGCTATGCTCACTCCATAGCCATAAGTATAAGTATTGAGATCCGCGTACACTAAAGCAGGTCTTCTCACTGGAGGGGGAGGGGGGAAGGGGCTGGCACATGTATCAAATCTGTCTCTTTGTTTGCAAGCCATTTCCCTCACTTTGAAATTAAACTTCTGTCCTGACTCTCATCTCTCTAGCCTACTCCATTTTGCTCTGACCATCCTTAGGATAGAAGCCTTTTCAGTCTGGTACACAGGGGATCTCTCAAAGTTATAACAGATGCACTAGAACCAAAATAATAAAAAAAAAAAATCTGAGAATACTAGAAGCAAAAAAACAGCACATCATATTAGAATTGAAAAAAACAAAGAAGAGCAACATGGTTAAGCCAAGGCTAAGGACTAATTTAGAATTAAGGGCCAAAATGAAAGTCAGTGAATAAGGAGAAAGAGGACCAATATGCTAGAATGTCAAGGAACCTGAGGCATGTTTCCTCAGACTGGTTTTTCTTACTGGTTTTTAAGTTGGGAGTTGGAGTGGGAGGAGCACTGCTGAACTAGTCTGCCCAACCCATTTACTTTATAAGCTACCACTGTAGTGGGGATGGCTTGTCTCAGTCTTCTGAATGAGAGAAAGATCTGTTCTGGGTAGAAAGGTGGAGAAAGCAGTCAGCAGCAACACCCTCCTCCCCTCCTGTCCCTTCCCAAGCTAAGAATTTAGAGTGTTAGATTTTAAATAAAAAAAAAAAAAAAACTGGAACGGTCTTTTTTCTAGAAGTATTAAAGGAAAGAGATACTTTAAGGTTCTTCAAAATTACAGGTATTTTGTTATAAATGAAGGTTCAACCGTTATGTAACAATCTCAACAGAACTTATTCGGAAGTAAATTGGTCATGCAATATTTCTCCTCAAATTACTGACATGGGCTTAATGCATTTCCTTCAGAGTCTTGATGTTAAAGTGCACTTTGCAAGAGTTATTTTTGTATTTGAGTATTACCTCTTTTGTGACTTTGTGTAATACACTCATCTACTCATAGACACAGCAAGCACATAATTATAACCTATTAAGTTCTCATTTTTAACATGTGTCAAACATCAGTAAACAGCAAGCCTGGAGTGTAATGGTAGGGGAGGCTGTGTGTTGGTTTTTTTTTTTTTTTTATGAATCTATTCTTGAGAAGTTAAATAGATAAAGAAAAGCCAGAATATGATGGTATGGCATTGCTTTCCATTTCTGAAACTAAAAGCCAAAACTTTAATAACTAAAAAAATTGTTACAGTATATAAAATACCTTTATGCCCTACTGACAAAGTATGAGTTATTGTCTACATGTGAGCATCAATAGAAATGCTATTAGGAGCATAGTTATACTATAGTGTGGTTATAACACTACACTTATTAGTATGTCTGCATAGAGATTGGGAGATGTGTCAAAGACGTGTATTGAATCCATGTTTTCTTGACTCCAAGGTGAACTTTTCTCACTTACGTGAGGTCAAATGCTTTCTATTATATGGAGAATGACAAAACACTTTCTGTCTTAATTAAAGGTCCCTCATAAATTAGAACACTTTAGAGTTTACAGATATTTTAAAAATATATTGTTGATGCTTATCTTCTCTGAAATTCTATGGCATGAATATCTCTACAATTTATTTGGTATTGATTATATATACATACATATAGATAGATAGATAGATAGATCTAAAATTCCATTGAGTCCTCTTTTCTAGTGTATGTTTTTAATCTCAGATAAATTATTTATTTTTATTAAGCTTTAGCATTCATATCCTTTGTGACTCTTTGGAACACTCAAATCTTGAAATAAATAAAATTACAAGTATTCCAGAGGTCAACAGAGAGATTCAGGTAAGTCTTAAGTATGCCACAGTATAAGTAAGCTGCCAATTGTGGCTTGTATATAAAAGTGACATAAAAAGACATTCTTAAAGACATGTGTAGGAATGAAAGAAGGAGGAAGAAATAATAAGAATGAGGAATAATGTCATGAAAGGTGAAAGGCATATTGCTACCCTAAAAAAAAATACAAGAAACAGATAAAGTTCATTATGTGTGTCCTTAATGAAGAACTTATAAGAAAAGCCTTGATATGAAATGCTTAGGATGAGAAAGTGTAGCAAGATTTTGACTGCTATTAGTAGAGGAAATAGCTGTGTTTTCTCTCCCCATCTAGAAGGTAATCTCCTTGAAAATGGTGGTCTATGTCTTGTACTCCTTTGTCTTCCCAATATGGAGCCTCAAGATTTCCTTGCACTAAAGAGCTGTTCTATAAACACTGGGTGATTTATTTTTTAGTTGATTAGATTCAATGTCTTAAGTCTTCAATCAATGAATAAAGTTTTTACTTAAGTAATAACCCTTTAGAATAGAAATGAACACTAAACCATAATTAATTTCCCTATTCATCTTTACATACATATATTAGAGCTATGTTCTTTTCTTATAATATTCATATAAATACATAGATTTTTTTCTGTTATCAATTCAATTTCACTTTGAAATTAATTAAAATTGTGTTTTTGGAACAAATATATGTTTTAACAAAAATAATCTTATAACTATTTATATTGTATATTCAATCAGGCTTACTTGATTTATATGCAAATGGAATACTCTGTAAAGTACGGAATTCTTATAATTGGATCATCTTTCACTCCTACCTGGGCCATGTAAGTGTTAGAAATTCTACAAGAACTTCATTATAATACAGCAAAGTTAGTAGTACAATAAAAAGTATAATTTTTGAAAGATTTACACAAACCTTCCTACTTCTTACACAGATTGACATCTGATTTAAAAGACTGAAAATGATCTTTAGCTTTCAGGCAAGATATGAGAGCATTTGTTTGATTACCTTTGTGGTTTTGCTTATATAACATGAGTTACCATGGAAGGTTTTTTGAATTTTTTATTTTATTTTATCAGAGGTGTTAGCAAAAGCCTAAAGAGCTTCGGGATGTTTCAAATCAGGTCAAGCAAGAGCATATGACTAATAGTCTCCTTAGTTGTTCCTGAGATATATTGTTTTGGATTCTAGGAGAGATTAGGTGATCAGCTTGGTTACTTGCAATTCTGAAACAGAAATCTTGTTGGTACTTTAGTATCTGATGAAAATATTGGCAACCATTCAACTCTCAAAATTTGCTTCAAAGGGAATCAGGTTATGGTATCATAAGTTGAAACTCATAATAGCAATTATGAGGCCCTTATCTCCTGGTTATAACCTAGGGCTAATATTGTGGGTACTTTGGACAGCTTTGAAATTCTGATATATATATATATATGATTCATTCTATTATACTCCATCTGAAAAGCAAAGCTTAAAGTGATAGAAAAGTTATTAGTCTAACCCAGGTGCTAATATAAATCTATCTGTGGCAGAATAGCACATAAATCCCCAAATTTGGAGTTAGGAAAACCTGGATTTGAATTCTACATAAAGTACTTAGGATCTATGTAAGTCTAAGCATTCTATTTACGCATCAATAGGATTACTATGAGAAGAAATGTAATAATATGTTAAGTTTTCTGTACCAAGCTTATAATGTAATAGATTGTGAGTTATTGTTGTTATACATGCAAATCATGCCAAAGTTAATGAATAACTTGACAAGTTTACTTGTTCCATTGAATAAGGGATTGACATTTTGTTAGGTGATATATTTAAATAAATATACTCATTGTTATGCAGAGTTTTAATAAATAGCACGTTCTTGTTTGGTTATGTCTGACTTTTCTTGACCCCATGGTATTTTTTTTAGCAAAGATATCAGAGCGGTTTGCCCTTTCCTTCTCTAGTGCAGACTTGCCCAAGGTTACATATTTACTCAGTGCCTGAGAATAGATTTGAATTCAGGTCTTCCTAACTCCAGAGCCAGTTCTCTTTTTAGTGAGCCATGAATTTGCCTCAATAATTAGTGTAGTATATGAAAAAGCAACAAATCATGTAGCGATAAATGAACAGAATAATATGTAAGTCAAAATGACTTAAAGAAGAGAAATAAATTTTATGTTGAGAACAGTGCGCAGAAGATGCTTATCTGAAGCAAATTTAGTGGGAGCTGGAGGGCAAATATGGGCAAAGTTTGAAAGAAAACAAGCATCTTCAGAAAAGAAATGTATAAAATTGAGAAATCTCTATTTCTCATCATTTAATTATCTACTATCAGTTATCTAGAGAATGGCACTGTACAACGCATCTCACTGTGTCCATACCTCTTCAAAAGACATTGCTTTATGCTTCCAACATTTCATCTTTCACCACATAGTCAAAAGTATTCATTTATTGAACACCTACTGTGTATCAGACACTGTGCTAAGCCCTAGGGAAACAAAGAAAGGCAAAAACAAAACAAAATCCCTACTCTCAAGGAGTTCACAGTCTAATGAGAGACAATATATACAAAAAATAACAGCAACAACAACACAAAAAAACTCGATATAAAGGAGATATAAGCAGGATAAATTGGAGATAATCTCAAATGAAAGCAATGAGGATTAGGAAAAACTTCTTGCAGAAAGCAGAACTTTATCTGAGATTTGAAGGCAGACAGGCCAGCTAGGAGGCAAAGAGTTCCAGATGGGGGCAATGCTTGGAGTCTGAGGATGTAGGGCAAGTAACAGCAAGAAAAACATTGTCACTGGATTGTGGAATAAGAACGTTGAAGGGAATAAGGTGTTAGAAAGCTGTAAAGGTAGGAAGAGGACATGTTATGGTCAACTTTAGAAGTCAACTAGGAGGTTTTATAGTTGATCCTGGAGGTAATTGAGAGCAATTGGAGTTTATTGAATAAGTGGGTGGCATGGTCAGACATGCTCTTTGGGAAGGTCAATTTGACAGGTAATAGACTGCAATGGTGAAAATATTATGGGAGAGACCAGCTGGTAGACTGTTGGATGACAAAGGCAAATGTTCTTATTTTTTAAAAAAAGGATGAGGGGAATAATAGAGTGTGCAAGCTATATGCCAATGAATTTGACTTTAATTCCCAGGGGAAAAAGAAAATTCCATTAAAGGGGAAATTGACAATCATCATGATCACTAAAAATATAGCTATGTAGGTCATGAAATACTATTCACCTTTTTTGGACAGTACATTAAGAATAAATATCTGAGTATATATAATTTATTTAAATTATATTGAAGCAATTAATAATGTTTCTAATACTATTCTTGGTAACAATGGTGAGATAGGGGTTAGATAATAATATATTGCATTGGTTTTTTAATAAGTTGATTGAAAAGTTTTGAAGGTTCAATATCAACTTGTAATTGTAGTTAAGGCTCCCCAGGGATCTTGCTTAATTCCTTGGTGTCTATTAATTTTATTAATAACTTAGATCAAATCATTTAAGGTTTCCTTAAGAAATTTATAAACAACAAAAAAAATTATATACAGGAAAAAAAAGCTGAAAAGGATAGCTAATGCACTGTAGTAGAATCAGTACCCACTTCCCTCAAAAAACATATTGATAAACTAGAATATTTTAGTTAGATCTAATTTAATATTGATGAATTTAAAATCTTAATGTTAGGTTCATAAATCAATTTTATAAGTTCAGAATTTCATATTGTACATTGACAAGAGGGATAGCTCACAGAACTTGACAGTCAGTACAGTGAAAAAAAAATCCTTGAGATCATGTCATAAGATGATAAGAGATAGGGATGTTTAAGTTGTAGGAAAGAAGGCTGGGAGGAAAGGGAAGGTAGGGGAACAAAGGAGAGGATGATGATGTTTTGAAATAATTAAAAAATGAAATAACACTAGACTTGCAATATATGGTCCCAAGGGGAAAAATTATGTGCAAGGAATAAAATATTAAAATAAGGAAATTTTGGCTCAGTATAAGGAGAAGTCTCTGAACTAATAGAGATATTAAAGAATGGAATAGGTTTCCCTAGAGAAGTAGTATTCCCCCTTTGCTAAAGGTTTTTAGGCATAAGCCAGGTGAAAACTTTGCCTTTAGATTTTTTTATTTGATTCTGATTTAGAAAAGGGAAGTACAGTCTTCCAACCCACTGAAAGAGTATTTGATACTATGGTTGCTTACAGATATCTAATTTTTCTAACTCTGAAATCATGTGCTAATTTCTAAGTTGGGCCTTCTGCTTTGACAAATTGGAAAGTCATCATACCATCATCATGGACCTGCAGTAACTATAGTCTATGATGAGCCTTTAGCCCAGTTTGGTCAATATCCAGAGATAGAAATGATATAAGGAAATGCTTTGATAAATATGAATAATGATATGAATAATATATATGAAGTCTGTGCTTGTCTTATTTTCTCATTTTTCTCCTTTTTGATCTCATATGACTTTGAATAAAAATTTTTGGTTCAAAATTATTTTATTGACTATATTGAGAAGTATTGTATGATCAACATAAAGATATAGCTATACCCAGAATTATGGTCAGATTGGTTAACAACCTCTAACCTTATTCTTAGCCACTGAAGTGCTATTTAGGTCACTTATCATGAAAAATATTCTCCCTTCCCAGTTTGTAGTGTCTGACTTATAATATGATATTCTCTTTTAGTGCCAGAGAAGAAGCAGTTGAATTTTTTATTAAAAAAACCCCAAACTTCTTATATTCTATTTCAATCTTGCTTACCTCTTTCTCCAATACAAGCCATCTCCCAGATGGCTTCATTTGTCTGCAACACTATCTCAGACCTCTAGTTACTGATGCAAGGAGAAAAACAGTCAAGTGTTGTACATGGTTAAATTTGGGGAGAAAGAAGAGCATGCAAGGCTAATATTCATTGACTTCTGACTTCTTTACCCCATGTAATCCAAAGGACCATAGATCTAAAGTTCAAAGAAACCCCAGAGGCACATCTAGCCCTGCTGGTGCTATGATTCTAGGAGTTCATGAGGTACAAGGTGAAATAACAGAAATAGCTGGACCCTCATTGAGAGAAGGGATAGATTGGAATGGCATTAACTTAGTGGCTACTATGCGCTGGGCACTGTGCTAAGCTCTTTATAATTATTATCTCATTTGATGCTCATAACCTCTGAGGTAGATGTTATTATTCCCTTTTACAATTGAAGAAACTGAGGCAAAAAAAGGTTAATTAACTTTCCCAGAGTCAAACATCCAGATAGTGTCAAAGCTAGATTTTAACTCAGGTCTTCCTGACTCTAGGCCCATTGGTGTTTCATGCTTCCTTCTGGAGACAAGAGCTGGCTCCTATTCCTTTAGGTATCATATGTTTCCTTGGGGCTTAACCATCAAGAAAGCTACAAGTTTGGTAGCATCAGCATTCCCTCCCTTGCATTTAGTTCCTTCTTAATATATATGGCCCCCACACACACACACACATACACACACCAAATATTTCCTAGGAAACTCATTCCTAGTAATGGATATTCATTTTCTTCAAAAGGAAGCCTTTTGGAAATTATAATGTAGGTTCTGAACCCCTAATTTTAATGAAAGAGTTCATCCAAAAGCATAGTCAAGATTGCTCCTTTAGACTAAAATGTGTCAGAGTCCTTTAGTAATAGTTGTCATCCTGATACTTGCATTTATTCTCCCTTTTTCAGTAGCTGAGAGAAATTTGCTTTTACTCTCAAGTATCTGCTGCTATTGAAAGTATCAATAGTTCAGACATACTGAGGTTTTATCAGTTTACTTCACTCTTTGCTCATTTTCTTGTCTGGCTAGAAAATAAGCTACAACCAAGAATTCTCATTCTGCTCTCCCCCCACCCCACCCCAACACACACTCTTTTTTTGGCTTTTACAATAATCTTAGCTATGTTAACATATTATGTGGGGATAGAATCCAAAGTAAATACTCAGTCATGCTTCACCTTAAGGTCTAATTGGCTATACTCTACTGATCATAAGCCTTTGCTAATTACTAATAGGTTCTCATGCCAGCTTTTATGAATAATGTGATAAAGAAAGGAGTCTAAAACTATTTTTGCATGTGTGTCATTCAGCCTTTTCATAGTCTGGTAAAACTTTTTCACCCTTTCTCAAAAGAATACTTTAAAAGCACAAAATAAAATTCATAAGATTACAAAGGCAATCAATTATTATGTGTAGCTATCAAATCTATAATTGTTGTATAATAATATATCTACTGGCAGGCCTAATAATTACAGTATTTTTTAAGTAGTGATGAGCATAGATGGTATTTTGATATTCTATAACACCTGTAATGTGACATGAAAATACCTATAATTCTCTTGTGGATACAGTATTGTTAATACTACTGTTGTTTGTTGTTGACATTCATAACTGAAGGAAATTACAAACTTCAGTTAGAAATTAATGAAAATAAAGATGTATTTCCCTCATCTGAGTTCATGGACATTCCCATCCATGTTCAAAGAAATCTATTCAAAGAGGCATTGAAGGACATGGATCTTAGGTTAAGAGCCTTCTACTCTTAATTGCACTAGTCTACTTAACTCTACTGGCTGTTTAAGCAGTGACTACTGAGGACTTTTTTCTACTGTCCCAGAACATAAGGGAATAGGAGAATTCTGGAGTATTCTCTATATTTCCCTTCCACAGTCTGGCCATGAAAGCCAGGGAAAAATATGAGTTTCTTTTAACCTTTTCTATTTCACACATTCAATAAATCTGTAAATGAACAAGCACATTTCTTTTCTGAAAATGGCTTCCCTTTATTTTCAATGTATCTTTTCCCTGTTGTTTTAGTTATCATTTTAAAATTCATAAAAGTATTTTAAACTTAAATATACATGCACACATATATTTATGATGTTAAGAGAAAAATTGAGGAACATGGAAGGTATTACCTGTCAGATTTATGGATAGGGGAACAATTTTTGAATAAATAAGAGATAGAGAACAGGGTGAGGTGTAAAATGGAAACTTTCAAATGCATTAAACTAAAAAGCTTTTATACAAATAAAACAAATGTAGCCAATATCAGAAAGAAGCGGAAAATTGGGGAAAATATTAAAACAGATTCTCAGACAGATAAGGTCTCATATAGACATACACATATACACATATAGGCATATATCTATAATGTGTGTATTTTATATGTATACATGTACATATACATCCACATATGTGCATATATGTACGCACATATGTGTATATACATCTTTGTCAAATCTACAAAAATATCAACCATTACTCAATTGACAATTAGTCAAAGGATTTAACAGGCAGATTTCTGATGAAGAAATTCAAAGCAATTCAGTCATGTGAAAAATGCTCGAAATCATTATCAATTAGATAAATTCAAACTAAAACAACCTTGAGATATCATTACACACACACACACACACACACAGAACTGGCTAAAATTATAGAAGGGAAAAGTGACAAATGTTGAAGGGGATGCAGAAAAATTGAGATACTGGTTCACTATTGGTGAAACTGAGAACTGATTCAACCATTATGGAGAGCAATATGAAATTATACTCAAAGAATTATAAAACTTCCTATACCTTTTGACCCAGTAATACCACTATATGATATGTTTACCATGATGATTAGGGGAAAGGGGAAAAATCTACATGCAGTAAAATATTTATAGTAGCTCTCTTTGTGGTGGCAAATAACTGGAAATTATGGGGATAACTGTCAACTGAGGAATGACTGAACAAGCTGTGGTATAAGATTGTGATAGGATACTACTATGCTATGGGAAATAATGAGCTCAATGATCTTCTAAAAACATAAGCAGATGCATGAAATAAGGGATATAGAAATGAGTAGGATTTAGGACATTGTATATAGTAATAACAATATTGCTTCAAGGAGAACTTTGAGTGAATAAATCATCTTGACTGTTTTAAATACCCAAATTAACTTAAAAAGATCTCTAAAGGGAGGCAATATCTACATCCAGAAAAAAGAACAGATATTTAGAAGCATACCTATAATGGTTTTACACACACAGCAACACACATATAAACACACTCTCTCTATATTCTATATATACACTCACACATATAATGCAGGTATATGTATGTGTACATACATATATATACACATGTGTGTACATACACACATATTTTATATATACATGTATGTGTGTGTGTACATAGATAGATAAATATAGGTGGATATAGATAAAGACATAGATAAGGATAACCATCTCTGGGGGGTGGAGGTAAGGAAAAAAAGAAAACTGTATGATAATTTTATTATATATTTTAAAAGAATATTAAGCCATCCATACTAGATTTGCAGTTTCATGTGCAATCATTTTTTCTATTCTACTATGTTATAGAAATGCTCGTTTTTTTTCTTAAGTTCAGAATAAATAAATTAAAAAAAATAAAATTATATTAATAAAGAAAATTCTAGGATGAAATCTAAGGAGAAAAGTACTATTTACCTTGCTTATAGCAATTCCTAAAAATATAAGTCTCTTACAAATAAAGTTCTTTTTTATTTACACAGCTCATCAACCGGATTCAGGTTTTAATTGAAACTTTATTTTGATACTTTTTACATAGTCTCCATCCCAGAACATTACTGAGGCAAGGTGTTCTGAAAACAAAATGTTTTGAAAAAGTGATTAATATGTCTTTAAATTTTTTAGTGTGTTGAGTCACGTCATATAAGCAAAAGTCTGATTACCTTTTCTAAGATGCAGATATAAAATTGGGCAAGGTTTTTAGTCCTAAAGATGATTTGTCTTTCTAATATCACCAAGCACCTCACTTGAAAGGAGGAAAAAAAAAACAGAAGTGAAGCATCAAATTAAGACTTCTAGCTGAAACAATTTTGAAGGATTTTGAATTGTGTCAGAGGAAAACATTGTTTTGTCTGTTTTCATCTGAATTTTTAGCCACTGACTGATCCATCAAAGGAAAAAGTAGATCATTTTTCATCTGTGAAAGCTGTCAAAGAATCATAGCAAAATGAGAAAATACTAAAAGCTTGTCAGGTAGTTGTGAAAGTTACATTAAGCTACCAAGAATAATGATACTATGTGAAGGTCAATGTAAGTATTCTTCAATTTAATAATCTATAAATACCGATACTGCTATAAGAAACCACTGAATAAAAATTTTAAAGTTGTTTGAAAATAATATTCTCTTTAGGTAACGCTATGCATTCTTCCTCATCCTTTTAGATGATATGCAGCATTATCCTCCAAACATTTATGAGTATAGGACAAAATGGAATGAATTACACAATGGCACCTTCAGCAGTACTTCATTTTGATGGTGTATCTTAGCAAAGTCTTTGGCCAAAAAGTGAGATATATTCTTATAGAACAGTTCTGTCATCAGGAGCATACTTTTAGGAGGTAATATTTATAAGGAATATAACACATCATGGTCATTAAGGAACATAAGACTACCTCATTTGTGAATATATACATATTATTAGAGAAAGAGAAATCAATAACCTTTACATGAGGGGGTTGATCTAAGATGGTGGAGTGAAACGAACATTTCTTCTAAGTTTTCCCAATGCAACCCTTCAAAGATCTTTAAAGATTTATGCATATCACATCTAATTATACACGTGTGTACATACAAACATATTATATATACATATATGTGTGTATATGTGTACATAGATAAATATAGGTAGATATAGATAAAGACATAGATAAAGATAACCATCTCTGGGGGGTGGAGGAAAGAAAAAAAAGAAAACTATATGATAATTTTATTATATATATTTAAAAAATATTAAGCCATCCATATTAGATTTGCAGATTCATGTTCAATTATTTTTTTCTATTCTACTATGTTATAGTAGACAGCCTCAGGGCAGCTTAGTATAGAAAGAGAAGTCTGCTCATACTAGTGTTGGGTTTGGCTGGTAGAACAGATGAGGCAAAAGCAGCACCAAGTGTGGGCCTTAGAGATAACAACATCAGCATTAACTAGAGAAAAGCAGTGACAAGTGGTAGCACTGGGAACATGCAGAGAGGATTGAATTCCAGGAGATTTCTGTCCTAGAATTTCACCTAAAACTAGGCACCATTTGGCTGCTCATAATTTCAAGGAGCAGCAGAGCAGTTGTGGTCATGAGGGAGTAGAGGCCCTATCTGGGTGAAGATCAGAGTGGAGACAAGGAGGACAATGGCTAGACCACTCTTTGGATGATAACACTTTGGAAGCACCAAAAAACTTGAAGGCTTCCAATCCAGATGGGAAAGTTAGAGGCAAGTCATAAAACCCTGAAGCTCAGGCCAGTCATTCTCCTAAGTCTAACATAAAAGCCCAAATCAGGAAACAGTTTGGAAAGTGAACAAACACACAACTACGGTGACAGAGAAGCTGAAAATATAAACACAGAAGAAGACAATGATTCAAAATCATCTATACGAAAAGCCTCAAAGAAAAAGGTAGATTAAATACAAACATTCCTAAGAGAGCTAAAGAGATTTTCAAAAGGGCCTCTATTCCCTCATGACCACAACTGCTCTGCTACTCCTTGAAATTAGAGAAATAGAGGAAAAATTATGGAAATAGATAGAGTAAGGCAAGAAAATTACAAAAGTGAATTAGTAGCTTATAAAAAGAAACAAAAATACTCACGGAAGAGAATAACTACGTAAAAATTAAAATTGAGCAAGTGAATGATAACTCCACAAGACATCAAGAAACAAAATTTTTTAAAAAGTTAAAGGAATGAAAAATACAAAAAATATGGAATAAGTAATATGAAAAACAACTAAGCTGGAAAATAGACTAAGAAAGATAATTTAAGAATTATTTTAGTACCTTGAAGCCACAATCCAAAAAAAAAAAAAAAAAGAGTCTAGGCATCCTATTTCAAGAAAATATAAAGGAAAACTGCAGGTATCTTATAACTAAAAGGCAAAGTAGAAACTGAAGGACTTCACCTCCTAAAAGAAATCCCAAAATGGAAACTCCAAGAAATATTGTATGTAGATTCAGAGTTCCTAGGTAAAGGAGAAAATACTGAAAGTGACAAGTAAGTAATAATTCAAGTACCATGAAACCATTGTCAGTATCACAAGTTTTAACAGCTACTATTGAAAAAGGGGCAGAGAGCTTGAAATAGATTTCTCCAAAGGAAATGGAGATAGTATTACAACCAAGAATAACCTAATTAGCAGAACTGAATATCATTCTGTGGGGGTAGTGAAATGGATATTTAATGAAATAGAGCACTTTCAAGTGTTCCTGATCAAAAGACCAGAATTGAATAGAAAATTTGGCATTCAAACACAAGATTAAAAACTAGCATGAAAGAGTAAACATAAATGAAGAATTATAAGGGAACTAATGAGGTTAAATTTTTGTAATTTCTATATGGAAAAATGATACATGTAACCCCTAAGAATTTTATCATCTTTGGGGGAGTTGGGAGGAATTTACTTAGAGAGAGGCCATGGGTGTGAATCAATTATGTCAAGATGATCTCAAAAGATGAATGGAAGGTTGAGAAAAAGGGATGCTGTGGAAAAAGGAGGTAAGGAGAGGAAAAATGGGGGAAATTGTCTCACATAAAAGAGGCTTATAAGGAAGAGTTTTACAATAGATGGGGAAATTGGGGGAGAAGAAAGCAAACAACACTTACACCTCACTTTCATCCAAACAGGCTTAAATAGGAAGACTATATAAATACATCAAACTAAGAATAGGAATTCATTTTTCAAAATAGGCAAGTATGAGAGTAAGGGCATAATAAAAAGGGGAGTTGATAAGAAGAAAAGTTGGTAAAGGAATGAAGTTATCAGAAACAAAAGAGGTTTTTGAAGAAGGAAACAAGCAAAGAAAAGAAAAAGAAAGAATAGGTTAGAAATTCATAGTTAGTAATCATAACTCTGAAGACGAATGGGATGATCTCCCCTATAGGACAGGCAATAAGAGAGTGTTTTAGAAATCAAAATTTAAAACTAAATGTTGTTTACAAGAAGCACATTTGAAACAGAAAAAAATATACACAGATAAAATAAGGGCCTAGGGTAGAACCTAGCATTTTTAGCTGGAGTTTAAAAAAAAAAAAAGGTGAGGGTAGAAATCATGATATCAAACAAAGTAAAGGCAAAAGTTACAGAATTCAAAGACATAAACAAGGGAACTATATTTTGTTTTGGGTACCATAGTCACTGAAGTAATATTAATACTGAACATATTTGCATAAAATGGCATGGTATCAAAGATTTCAAGAAAAGTTGAATTCAAGGAGGTAATAATAAAACTGTATTAGCAGAGGACCTCAATTTATCCTTCTCAAACCTAGATAAATCTAAATACAAATTAAATAAGAAAGAAGTTGAGGAAATAGAAACATTTTTGTAAAAGGTATATATATATATATATACATATATATATGTGTGTATACACATATACACACATATATGTATACATATATAGGTATGTGTATATATATACACATATATCTGGAGAATATTGAATGGGAAAAGAAAGGATTATGTTTTTTTTTTCACAGCTGCAAATACTACCTTAATAAAACATCCTATGTAATAGGCCATAGTACTGTGACGAGCACAGTTGTGTGGCCTGAGCAAGCAGCTGAATAAAAGAGAGAGACAGGTATGTATTTGATAGTCTGTTTATTACAGAACCATTTCATACAGAGCCAAGATACAAGAAAATCACAGGGTTTATATACCCTATAGCAGAAACTCTTAGGTAATTGAAATGCAAGGACCCTCCTTTAGTTCTGACCACTCCCTACCCTAGCCCAATGCTATTTAATCATTAAGACTTATTCCTAGGACCATGTCCAGAGGCATAAACAAACAGGAAGTTATAAACAAGACTTACAAATTAACTACCCTGTACTTTCTTTATTTATTCATAGAACCAATGAAAACATGCATCCAACAAGATTATACTCCTCTTGCATATCTGCTTAGTGACCTCATAGAAGAAGGGAGCATTTCCTTAATGGGGCCAGGGGACCCCTGAAAATCTAGTCTACTACAACATGGAATCACCACAAAGAAATATTTTCAAAAATATTTGAAATTTTAAATTTTCAGATCATAATGCAATAAAATTACATTCAATAAATGGTTGTAGAAGCATAGGTTAAAATAATAATTGGAAACCAATCTAATCCTAAAGAGTGAGTGAGTCAAAGAAGAAATTGTAGAAACAATAATTTCATCAAAGATAATGAGGACAATGAGAGCATACTAACATGTGCAGAATGTAAACAAAGCAATACTTATAGGAAAAAAATCTCTAATCACTTACTACACTAAAAGAAAGTGAAGATCAATTAATTTAGCATGTAACATTTTAAAAAAGCAATTTTAAAATCCCCAATTAAACACCAAGGAACAGAATCTTGAAAACCAAAGGAGAGACTGATAAAATTGAAAATAAAAAATAAACAAATATAAAACTATAGGCCAGCTTTATAAAAAAGCAATAGAATAAACAATTGACTAATTTGATTTACAGGAAAAAAAGAATGTCAAATTGACACTATCATAAATGAAAAGGACCAAGGCAAATCCAATTAATATAAAATTAAGCTATCATTGAAAGCTATTTCACCCAATTTTATGTCAATTAGTTGGGAATCTAAATTAAATGGATTAATATTTACATTATTATTTGCCTATTTTAACACAGCAATAAATTGATTACTTAAGTGGTCCTGTGTTAGAAAAATAAATTGAGTAAGACATAACTGAGCTCCCAAAGGGAAGAAAACAGCAGCATCACACGGATTTACAAATGAATTCTAGGAAACAAATAATGATAAATTCCAAAGTTAAGTTAAATCTATTAAAAGTAGATAGATTTCTTCTATGACACAAATAAAGATTTAATACCTAAACTAAAAAGAGCAAAAACAGATAATCTATACAACAAATTCCCCAGAGTACTCATATACAATTTTAAATAAAATACCAGCAAAGACATCAGAGCAATATTTCATAAAGATCATACACTATGACTAGACTGTATTTGTAAAAGGACTTCATATAACTTGGTCATATCCTTAACATAAACAACAGATGCATAACAATTTGTTAACAAAATATAATATCCACTACTTTTAAGATAGTAAAAAGCAGAGTAATAATTTTTTTCTTGAAATAAGTAGTATCTATCTAAAATGAAGCTCCTTTTGACTGATTCCAAGCTTTATAGAACCAATTCTTTTATTAAGGAGTTTTATTTTTTGAAGTTTGGATTGACTCAGTCAAATGGCAGTGCTTGAGGACCAAGAGAATCACATATAGTATCAAGGTTCTCCACCCTTGAATAGTCAATATAATAAAATGAACAGTATTACAAATAATTTATTTATTCAGTGCCATGCCAAGCAATTTTAAAGAAATGATTCTTTTTCTCTTATATAACCAATTTTTGGGAGATCTAGAGTTTTTTTTTTCCTATTCCTTTACTTAAAGTCATGTCTTTCCAGGTTTCTGAACTTGACTACAAATTTATTCCACCTAGACCATCTTATCTAGTTATAGTTGTTGCCCCAACCAACTAGAAAAACCTCACAAAGAAAATATAATCTGAGTGAAATCCCACCTATTGTGTTCTAGTGAGATGAGACCTAGTGATGAGAGTCTGGTCTCCTGAGGGCCATTAAAATGAGCCCACTCTTCATTACAATCTTCATTCTCTCATTACATGTAAGCCAATAAGAGTTGATTTACAACCTTCCAAGTAAATATAAGCATCTAGTGGATTCCATGATGTGTCTTGGGCATTTGAGAGTGTCAATGACCCCTTTCCTTATTTGTCTGCTAGCAATAATTAATAAAATTGCTAATTATTGAGAAACAATATTTCTTGAACTTTTTTATGACAAACTAAAAATTGCTCAATAGAGGCAGAAGAAATAGCAAAATTCATCTGGATGAACAAAGGCAAGTTTATCATGAGGATAAATTAAAAACAAACATGAATGAATGGGGCCTAGCAGTACCAGATCTCAAACTACATTATAAAGGCATAAAAAATCAAAACAATTTATTTGCTTTTGTTGAGCCATTTCAGATGTGTCCAACTCTTTATTTTTTACATATAATTAATTTATTTTTCATGTTCAACATTCTTTCCATAAGATTTTGAGTTTTAAATTTTCTCTGCCTCCTTCTCCTTCTCCTTTCCCAAGATGGTATGCAATCTGATATAGGCTCTACTTATACGTTTATATTAAGCACATTTTCATATATCATTATGTAAAGAAGAATTTGAACTGCAGGGAGGAACCACGAGAAAACAGAAACAAAATTAAACTGCAAAAGAAAAGGGGATCAAATAGAATGCTTCTATGTGTATTCAGATTCCAAAGTTACTTCTCCGGATGTAACATTTTCCATCATGAGTCTTTTGGTGTTGTTTTAGATCATTGCGTTGCTGAGAAGAGCTGTCTATCAAAGTCAGTCATCCCATCATGTCGTTATCACTGTGTACAATGTTCTTCTTGTTCTGCTCATTTCACTCAGCATCAGTTCATAAAAATATTTCTATTTTTTTTTCTGAAGTCCAGCTGCTCATCATTTCTTATAGCACAATAGTTTTCCATTACATTCATACACTACAACTTGTTCAACTTTTCCCCAGTTGATGGGTATCCCATAATTTCCAGTTCTTGGCCATCACAAAAAGAGATGCTGTAAATATTTTTATACATGTGGCTTCTAGTATGCAGCCCTAGAAGCAATAGTACTGTATCAAAGATTATATAATTTTTTTTATAACCCTTTGTACATAGTTCCAAATTGCTCTATGGAATGGTTGCATCAATTCACAACCCCACCAACAATGCATTAGTGTTCCAATTTTCCCATGTCTTCTCCAGTCTTAACATTTTCCTGTTTTGTCATGTTAGCCAATCTGGTAGGTATGATGTGGGACCTTTGATTTGCATTTATTTAATCAATAACGGTTTAGAGCTGCATCCAACTCTTTGTGATGTCATTTAGAGTTTCCTTGTCAAAGATGCTAGAGTGGTTTTCCATTTCTTTCTCCAACTCATTTTATGTATGAGAATTCTGAAACAAACAGAGCCTTGCCCAAGGTAACTCACAGTTAGGAAGTTTCTAAGGTCAGATTTGAAATCAGGAAGATGGATCTTCCTTTCTGCAGGCCTTGTCTACTGTGTTGTCTAGCCACTCAAACCATTTTGTACTGGATAAGAAATTAAATGATTGACAAATGGAATAGATAAGGTAGAAAGGACAGACACAAATGAGGACAAAAACCTAGTGTTTAAAAAAGCCGAATATCTTTGCTGTTTGGAGAAGAACTCATTATCCAAAACAAAACAAAAGCTTCCTGGAAAAATGCAAAGCAATTTGGCAGAAACTGGGAACAGATCAACATCTTACACTTTATACTAATAGAAACTCAAGTTTACTATATGAAACTATTTAATTTAAACATGAAGGGTAATATCATAAACAAATTTGGGAAACATGGATAAAGTTCAAATCAGATCTTATTAGGGGAACGGTTCATGAAAATACAAAAGATGGCATGATTCACAGATGGAAAAATGGTTGGTTTTGATTACGTTAAATTGAAAAGGTTTTGCACAAATCCAATGTAGCCAAAATTAAAAGAAGTATAGAAAAATGGGGTAGGGAGAATTGCAGCTAGTTTCTTAGATTAAGGTCTCATTTATTCATATCAATTGTAGCCATTCCTCAATTCATAAATGATAAAATGATATGAAGAGGTAATTTTCAGAAGAAGTAATCAATAGTCATATTAAAAATCACTCTAATATTTTAATAATTAGAGAGATTTAAATTAAAGCAACTTTGAGATACTGTCTCTTACTTATCATATTGGCTAGACAGAAAAAGGACAAATGCTGGAGGGGATATGACGAAATTGGCCCACTGATAAACTTCTGGTGGAGCTAGTCCAGCTATTCTGGAGAACCAATTTGTTACTGTGCCCAAATTACAATAAAATTGTGCATACCCTTTTACCCAATAATACAACTATTATCTCTATACTTGGTGATCAAAGGAAAAGGACTTATGTACAAAATTATTTGTTGTAGCTCTTTTTGTGGTAGCAGAGAATTGGAAATTAATTAGAGAATGGCTGAACAATTAATCAGATAATTAATTAATTAGGAAATCAATTAGAGAATGGCTGAATAAGGTATGGTACAAATTATTTGGGAGAGAAACGGGGAAGAGGCTTCAGGGTCACATTTTGTTCTGCAAGATAGATTTTTTTTTTTAAAACCATAGAAACAACAGCATCTTAAATTTTCTATGGTTCTCAGTCAGCTATGTGTCCTTATATATGTGGTCTGCCAAGCGTAATTCTCTACATAAGTTTGTTTCTTATATTTTCATCAAGTATATTGTCTTCATGTGCATAGATCATTTTAATAAAGATTTTATACAGCTGATAAAGTACATCTATGAGTTAGTAGTTGCCTGTATCTTTTTTGGTTGCCTCCCTGAGGTCAAAAGTTTCACTTATGATCTCTCTACTGTTTTAGACTTCCTATGATGGATGGAAATGTTTTCTTTTCTTTCTCTATCCTTTATTCTTTGCATGATATGTATGTATGTATGTGTGTGTGTGTATGTATATGTGTATGTGTATGTGTGTGTGCTTTGATAGCATGAAACATTAGAATGTTGTCTGGGACAATGGTAGTGTCATTAAACTCCCCATGATATGGCCTATTTATTGCAGAGACAGAACTAGAAGCCAGATCCTGACTGTAAGGTCTGTCCTATGACCTAAATATTCCTTTTCTGTCATGCTAATATGCATACATATATATATATATATATATATATATATATACAAATAGGTAAAACAAATACAACAATCATTTTTCTTTATGTGTGGAGAGACAGAGAGAGACAGACAGAAAGACAGAGGGAAAGAGAGAGGCAGAGAGACAGAGAGAGACAGAGAAGGACAGAGAGACAGACAGAGATGGAGCCAGAGAGAGAGAGATATGTAAAGACAAAAATTTATTGGGACTGGAGAGGTAGAAACAAGATCTTAAAATTCCACAAAAGAAAAAAACTATATTAAAAGCTATAAATTTTCTTGCATATTAAGATATGTAGGTTAAATTTTGTTCTTAATTTATTTTGTACCTATTATGCTCATTTGTTTATTATATATGTTGAGATTATTAAGTTTAAAATAAAATACATATGGGGATACAGTATATAGAGAGAATTAAATTTCAAAGTATATATAATTTTGTTTAACTGAATTCTGAAACAGATGTTCAGTAAATACTGACAAAAAATAATTTATTGATATATTTAGAAATCAAATTGTATAATTCTATGTGATTATGTTTATGTATGAATTTTGAAATTCTGTTCCTTTGAAGGGAGTTAAGTACTGCTATTTTAAGGTTGTGTACTCACACACATATACATGACACATGTATATACACACGTGTTTCATTTGATTTATATGCATATCTATATAAATATATATATGAACATATACACACATACACATATACTTTCACATATAAACATATGTATAGTGTGTGTGCATAATTGTATATACTAACTTGAATTTCCCAAGTGTACTTTATTCTCTAAGTTTCAAGAAAATCAATTTGAAGCTGGTTTAAAGTGTTTAAATTTTACACATAAGATTGATGCTAACCTCTGATTTAATAGCTGAAATGGGAATTATCTTCTACTTTTTATCTATATAAATCCCAAAATGCCAGTAATGCATTAATGGAAATGATGACTGTGGTAAATATTTCATTTTTATGTGGGATACTATGTTAATCAAGTTTATCAGCCCAGTTTTATTGTTTTTTTAATAATTATATATTCATGTCATTACATAGACATTTCCATCATATTCATTACACTATTGAGTTCAAAAATTAATTTGTACATTACTCAATCAAATGAAATATACTTGCAAGGAAAATTACATGGTCTGAAGTCTCTTGATTTGAGTATTTCTATTTAAATGACGGCATTTACATCAATGTATTTTGTCATCATTAAAATGATATGCTAGTTCAAGATAGTCTTCAACAAAAAGTTAAGGCTAAAAGTACAACTTGATGATTATAATAATATCAAGTCAAATTACCCCCTATGCCCTGATCAAAACAGTTCAGGTTTCCTTTGCTCCCATTTGCATGGATAAAAGAGGAAATGGAAAGAAGTGAAATGACCGATACTGTATTCTACCCCTATACACCTAGAACTAGAAGAACTTAAAAATGTACATAAATGAGAGACATTTCAAATACTTGCATATTACAGTTATCTGATAGAGGACTGAACTGTCCACTACACAAAAAATGTCCAAATGGTTTCACCAATCAGAAACCTGTAACTTATAATTTAGTCAGGCTTGAAATTCAAAGGGGGATGCTATCACTACTTTACATAATCAAAAACAGGGTTGAAATCCAATCTCTCTGCCTCTCTCTCTCTCTCTCTCTCTCTCTCTCTCTCTCTCTTTGTCTTTCTCTCTCTCCCCCTCTCTCGTCTAGATGCACCATTGTCCTGTCCTGAAACCTTCCCTGCATCCAACTACTTTGGAAATATTTTCATCCGCATCCATCTACATCAGGAACTCAGTGTTTCAAAAATATTAAAATCATTTTCTCACAAAAATGTTGGGAAAATGATTAAGCCAACAACCTCCTGGCCATAAAGAAGAAATTGAAGTTTATTATAGCATCAACTGAAAGGAAGATAAATTTTAAAAATGTGATTATTTTGAATGACTATACTTTCCTAATTTGATTTCATTAAAATTCCTTATCCACAAAATCACTGGAACAGATAGAAGAGGAATATAAGGATATAGGTCATATGGGCTACATTCACCTTACCTTTTTGGTAGAAAATAATCCACAGAAGATTATTACTGATATTATTTTTACATTTTATATTTAAAATTAACAAAGACAATGCAACCAAAATTAGAAGGGAATCAGAAAGTTGGGAAATAATTTTTGCAGCCAATGTCTCTGATAAAGGCCTCTTATCTGAAATATGTCAGGAACTTAGTCAAATTTATAAAAATGCAAATAATTCCACAATTGATAAATAGTCAAATGATATGAACACAGTTTTCAGATGAAGAAATCTAAGCCTTTTATAGTCATGTGAAAAAAATGTTCTAAATTATAAATGATTAGAGAAAAATGCCAATGAAAACAACTGTGAGGTACTCCATTACACCTACCAGAATGGATAACATTGCAGAAAAAGAAAATGATAAATGTTGTTGAAGATGTAGTAAAATTGGAACATTAAAATGGATTGTTGGTAGAGTTGTGAACTGATCCAACCAGGATCTCTCAGGAGAACAATTTGGAACTATACTTAAAGGGTTTTAAAACTGTGCATACACTTTGACCCAGGTATACCACTTCTAGGTCTCTATCCCAAAGAGGTCATGAAAATGGGGAAAGAACCTACATATACAAAAATATTTATAGCAGCTCTTTTTCTAGGGTACCAGAACAGGAACATGAAGGTATGCCCATCAGCTGGGGAATGCCTGAATAATGTGTGGTATATGAATGTAATAGAATACTATTATTCCATGAGAAATGATGAGCAGGTGGACAATGATAAAAAGAACAAGCAAAAAAAACAACCACAAAAACTAGAAATACATGAACTGATGCTCAGTGAAAAAAAGCAGAACTGGGAGAACACTGTACAAAGTAACAGCAACACTGTGTGATAGTCAACTTTGACAGACTTAGTTCTTCTCAGTAATGCAAGAATCTAAGAAAATTCCAAAAGTTTCATGATGGAAAATACTATTCACCTCCAGAGAAAGCACTATGGAGTCTGAATGAAAATCA
Organism: Pseudochirops corinnae; assembly: GCA_028646515.1. Classification (NCBI taxonomy): domain Eukaryota; kingdom Metazoa; phylum Chordata; class Mammalia; order Diprotodontia; family Pseudocheiridae; genus Pseudochirops; species Pseudochirops corinnae. The sequence goes on along the minus strand of JAQQSV010000917.1, from coordinate 51,428 downwards.
AGCACATTATTTCCTTTATTTTTTGCTTCTTTTTTCTCATGTTGTTTTTTCTTTTGTTTTAATTTTCTTTACAACATAACTAATGTGGATATATATTTAATATGATCATACATGCATAGCCAGTATCAGATTGCATGTGGTCATAGGGATAGGTGATCAGAGAGAGGGAGAGACAATTTACAATTTAAAATCCTATAGAAGTGAATGTTGAAAATTTTATATACAGATATGAATACATATAGTGATATAAATATATCTATCTATAAAGGGAGAAAGGGTGAGAAAGGGGGGGAGGAAGGGGAAGAGAAAGAGAGAGAGAGAGAAAGAGAGAGAGAGAAAGAGAGAGAGAGAAAGAGAGAGAATAAAAGGCATAAAAGGAAGAGATGATTATGAAACAGAGTTTTATTGAGGGAAGCAGAGGAATAGGGTAATACACAAAATGGCAAGCAGATAATGGGGTAGCTCCAGTGATTGTTGCATAGGAAATAAAGCTTAAAGATGGTCTGATGACTGGGACCAGTTACAAATCAACTGAGTTGGGCTCTAGGATAGAGAAACCAAAAAGTGAGTGGATTACTTTAGGCAGGAATTAGGATCTGGAACATGTAAGGTTGGCATTTGACTGTCCAGATCTCAGGTCTTGCATTTGAATATAGAATATAATTTGTGAAAACCTGTCTGTTTCATTATATTTTCATCAATTGTGCCATCAACATGTGTATAAATCATTCAAATTTTGAATTCAGAATTTTGACGATAGGAAGGTGGGTCCAAACCAAGATGATGTAGAGAAGCCAGGAAGTTGGCTGAGCTCTCCCAAGTTTTACCCAGAAACTATGCTAAAAGAAGCCTCAAAACAGATTCTGGAGTTACAGAACATACAAAAAGATGGAGTAAAATATTTTCCAGCTTACAATAACTTAGAAATGACTTCAGGAAAGACCTGTCTCACTCAGTTAAAGAGGAGCACAGCCTAGCACAGATGGTGTCTAGGTAAGCAAACAGAGACTCTTAGCCATACCACAGATTAGCATTCAAGGCCCCATGCTATGGGCACACCAGACCAGTGGCACAGCAGGCCAGCTGTGAGATCTCCAGCCCAAGAAGATAGGGCAAATTGCCAGCCCTGGAAACCAGACAACAACAGGTGTGACTGAGCCAGGCCTCCTTAGGACAGTGAGCAAGCCACCAGCACAAAAATCAATGACCAAGTACCTATTCTCCAACACAAGAAGCTTGGGACAGTGGCCCCTTTTCCTAGGAACAGACCTTAACTTTAAAAGCAACTGAATAGGCGAAAAAATGAGCAAGAAGCAAAAAAGAAACTTGACAGCTGTCATGATGACAGAGAAGATTAAAATGCAAACTCTGAAGAGGACAATATTGTCAGAATGCCTCCATGTGAATCCTCAAAGGGGAATATGAATTGATCTCAAGCCCCAAAAGCTTTCTTGAAAAAGCTCAAAAGGGATTTTAAAAGTAAAATAAGAGAGGTAGAATAGAAATTGAGAAAATAAATTAGAGGTATACAAGAGGAAGCCAAGAGCTTGAAAAAGGAAGGATGAAAATTTACTGAAGAAAACAATTCCTTAACAATACAATTGGCCAACTACAAAACACTTTTCACACAAATGAAATCAGATCTAACTAAATGGAAAAACATCAGATGCCCAAGGCTGGGTCGAGCTAATATAATAAAAATGACAATTTTGCCTAAATTAAATTATGTATTTAGTGCCATATCAATCAATCTACCCAAAAATTACTTTTTAGAACAAGAAAAAATAGTTACAAAATTCATTTGGAAGAACAAAAAGTCCAGAATATCAACGCAATTAATGAAAAGAAAAGCTAGGGAAGATGGCATAGCCATACCAGATTTTAATCTGTATTATAAAGCAGCAGTTATCAAAACTGCTTGGTACTGACTAAGGGATAGAGTATTGGATCAATGGAATAGACTGGGTACAAAAGACTCAACAGTCAATGATTATAGTAATAAACTTTTTGATAGGTCCAAAGACCCCAGTTTCTGGGATAAGAACTCACTATTTGACAAAAACTGCTGGGAAAATTAGAATATAGTATGACAGAAACTGGGCATAGACCATCATCTAACGCCGTACACCAAAGTCAAGTCTAAATGGGTGCATGATAAAGGCTGAAATTGTAAATAATCTGGGGAGGCAAGGAATAGTTTACTTGTCAGACTTATGGAGTAGGAATGAATGACTTTATGACCAAAGAAGAGTTGGAGAGCATTATAAAATGCATAATGGATAAACTAGATTACATCAAATTGAAAAGTTTCTGTACAAACAAAGCCAATGTAACCAAGATTAAGAGGGAAGTGGGAAATTGGGAAAGAATATTTGTAACCAGTGTTTCTGATAAAGGCCTCATTTCTAAAATATATAGGGAATTAAGTAAAATTTATAAGAATACAAGTCTTTCCCCAGTTGATAAATGGTCAAAGGATATGAACAGGCAATTTACAGAGACAAAAATTAAAGATATCTTTAAGCATATGGAAAAATGCTCTAAATCACTATTCATTCGAGAAATGCAAATCAAAACAACTTTGAGGTACCACATCTCGCCAGTCAGATTGGCTAATATGACAAAACAGGAAAATGACAAATGCTAGAGAGGATGTGGAAAAATTGGAACACTAATACATTGTTGATGGAGCTATGAACTGATACAACCATTCTGGAGAGGAATCTGGAACTATGCCCAAAGGGCTATAAATAATGGCATACCCTTTGACCCAGCAATACCACTTTTGGAGTTATATCCCAAAGAGCTCACAGAAGTGGGAAAAGGACCCATATGTACATGGATATTTATAGCAACTCTCTTTGTAGTGGCAAAAAACTGGAAATATAGGGGTTGTCCCTCAATTGGGGAATGGCTGAACAAATTGTGGTATACGAATATAATGGAATACTATTGTGCTATAAGAAATGGGAAGGAGATGGACTTCATAATTACTTGGAGAGGCATATACAAATTGATGCTGAGTGAGAAGAGCAGAACCAAGAAAAATTTGTACACAATGACAGGCATATCATATGTGTGATGACCAACCTTGATGAACTGGACTCTTCTCAGCAACGCACAGTTATAAGACAACTATACAAGTCTCAGGATGGAAGGAGATGTCTACATTCAGAGAAAGATCTAGAAACACTAGAGTTTAAATGGAGACTGAAGCAAAACATGCTATTATTGTTTTTCATGTTTGGTTTTGTTTCTTTTTTCTCATTGTTCACTCATTGGTTATAACCCTTCTATACAACCAGACTGTTGTACAATGTGAAAGTATTTGCAGATCTTTTACATGATTGCATGCCATCATGGGGAGGGGGGGTGGGAAGGGGAGAAAATCTGAAACTCAAGGGATTGTGGAACTGAATCTTGTAAACTAAAAGTAAATAAACAAGTTGTTAAAAAAAATACAATTGGCCAAATGAAAAAAAAATCCACTGAAGAAAAAAAATCTCCTTAAAAAGTAGAATTGGCCAAATGGAAAAGAAGGTAAAAAAACTAACAGAAGAAAATAATTCCTTAAATAAAATTTGGATTGGCAAGTGGAAGTTAATGACTGAGACATTAAGAATCAGTCAAACAGAGGCAGCTAGGTGGTGCAGTGATTAAAGCACTGGCCCTGTAGTCAGAAGGACGTGAGTTCAAATATTGCCTCAGATACTTAACAATTACTAGTTGTGTGACCTTAAGGAAGTCACTTAACCCCAATTGCCCTGCCATCCCCCCTCCAAAAAGAAAAAAGTTTTTAAAAAATGAAAAAAGAAAGAATTAGTCAAATGAAATGAAAAAGAATGAAAACAAAGCTAGAAGAAAATGTAAAATATGTCACTGGAAAAACAACTGACCTGGAAAATAGATCCAGAAGAGATAATTTAGAAATTATTGGACTTACTGAAAGCTATGGTCCTCTTCAAAGTTTATGCCTTAATCCTCCCTATCAGTATAGCAACTTTCTACTACCAAGTTCTTTTTTTTTTTCTTTTCTACTCATTGTTTCCATTGTTTTTGGTGATGATATTTTTGTGTAAGAGTTGGGCTATGGTTCTCCTGTATTGACCCAATTTTTTGTGCTGGGGCTCTGGGTCTTACCACTGGCTTTTCACTGGTATTCATGTTTAGCTGCTTGCTGTATGGTGTTCAGATGCTGTTTTGCTCCTTGGGTGGGGCCTGGCTGATAGCTTGTTAAGGTAACAGATTTTTTAATATCTGGCACTAGTAGAGAGAGCTTGATATTCGTCTGCCTTGGGGGAGTGCCCACTTCTGTGTTACTATGGAAACATATCTCAGCCCTACAGTGGGGCTTCATTACTGGTCAACAATTAGGTCAAGGACTAGCTGGTGGCTTATGCTAGGGGGTGGGTTTGCTGTGGTGGGACCTTACTGTTTTGTACAGTCTGCTTACTTTCCTAGGGGCCTGCTGTTTAGCAAGAGGTCAGGGCATCTCTGGTAGATTGCCCCAGGTTCAGAACCCTGTTTTAGGACCCCTGCTCTGAGACTGTCTGGCATCTGCTATTGTTCTTGGACCACCCTCCCCTCCCACCCCAGTGAAATAGACTTTTCCTGAGGGTCTGGTGAGCTGCTTCCCTCCTCCTGCACCAATTCTGATGAGGTATTCTAGTTGTTTAGAGGGGAATTTTGGAGGAATTCAGTTCCTTCCTCATTCCACCATCTTGGCACTAGAAGTCAATGAAGAATTTTAAATATAAATTATATAAATAATTGCAAAGAAATATTTTGATCATTTTCCCTCTGTTTCATACTCTCTGTCAGATAATTTTAACAGAGAAAAGGGCTCATTTTACAAGTCAGGCCCTTATGAATCCTTTTCCATATACTTCCTTCAGCCTGTAGATAGCTTTATCCATACCAGACATGGGGTTTGGGTAAAGATACGAAAGAACAAATAGCACGTGAAAAGTTAAATACTCTGAACTTTCAAGGGAATTCTCAGTTCTTATTTTAACATTCTCCTTGTAGCTCTGTTGTTAACAAGGATAGCACCATAAAGTTTGTAATGGTTTTTATCACATGAACTAGTTACTGGAAAACAAAATTTAACAGATTATGTTAGGCCTTAGTAAATTGTATTGTCTTATCATTAGCAAGTTTTAGTAACATTTCCTAGTGAACTTCTGCAAGTGACTTGTAATCAGAGAAATGAATCAATTAGGAGGAACACCTCTACAAAATAGCCACAGAAACATGGCCTTTTCCAGAATTTCCAAGGGAAAACTTTTCCAAGAATCAGATCTCTACATTGGACAGCTAAGACTCAAGATGAAATAGGCAAATTAACCAGACACTTGAACTGGGTTACTATGAATAGGCTAAATCAAGGACACGTCAGGTAATTTAATATTGATTTTTGTTCTGTTTCTGTTTTTGTTTTTCCTGTGCTTACATGTGCCTATAGAGTAATATACCCAAATTCCTTCTATTTATTGTGTAGTGCAAAGAGCCTTTCCTTCTCCACTTGTTGGTAAACTTAAAGGCCATCTTCTATTAATATTAATTTTACCAGGCCAAAACCTGACTCTTGGAATAACAGTATTAAGGGAACATTGTTTCACATTCTTCAAGTAGAAAGTAAAATTTCAGTTTCCCAAAGTGATTTTGTTATTTTTCATCTCCCCAGGTAACTGCGTATGGAGGATTTCAATGTTACAAAGTTTTTTTGTTTATCCTGGTGACGTGTATTTTCTCTCACAATCAGTCTGTTGTGAACCCTTTAAATGTATTTTAGGGGCAGGTAAGTGGTACAGGGGATGGAGCACTGGGCTGGAATCAAGAAGAACTGAGTTCAAATCCAACCTCAGAAACTTACTAGCTATGTGAACCCCTAGGCAATTAACAAACCCTTTTTACCTAAGTTTCCTCATCTATAAAATGAGTTAGAGAAAGAAATGGCAAACCACTTCTGTGTCTTTGACAAGGAAACAGCAAATGGGTTGATAAAGTAGGATACAACAAAAAAATGACTAAGCAACAAATGTGGTTTATTAAATTAGTTTGCCTTTACAATCCTTTTAATCATGTTTGTGTCCTTATGGGATATTTAATATTATAAATCCTTTTAACTAAGTTCAACTTTTAAAACAATGAAGGGAGTGTGAAATTAAGAATTTGTCCCTTTTTTATGTTTTTTATGTACTTGTTTCTGTGTGTTTGTGTGTGTGTGTGTGTGTGATATTGGTGGCTATATGTATTCTTCTCTGCTGTTGCTTTCAGTGACTGGGAAATCTCTCTATATGGTGTAGAGCACTTGCTGGTGCAAGTCTAAACTCCTTAACTTAGAGTCCCAGACCCTTACTCATTTTTTTGGGAAAAGTCTGTCACTAATCTGGCCCCCATCCCTCTTTAAAGGAATTCTTTCAAGATCTAGATAAGACAAGAATTGAAGGAGGTACTTCCACTTGTTCTATATTTTAATGAATGTTCTTTGAAATTTTAACTTAACTCTGGTTCTGTAATTGTACTTCCACTAGTATAGGAAAGCATGGCTTTAGAAATCGCAAAGTGGGGAAATTATAGAGGGGAAGTTTTAGTTTATTTATGGACTTGATTTTGGCCCTGTGTGATAAAATATTGAAATTGTCTGGACTATACCAAAATATGCAGGGCATGCATAATATGCAGAACAAGAAAGACCACCCTAGTATGATAGTCAGCATGTTTTTCTCCCACTTAGAAATTTCTGGAAGGAATATGAGGAATTCCCTCCTCTATTATAACTCAAACAACCTTTATGTTGTTTCCTTGTCCCTTTGTTTGAACTCTGCATGAGTTAAAACTTACATTAGAGGCTTGAACGGAGTGAATCACCTATTTTGGGTCTCTCATCTCCCAGACAATTTAGTAAGATTTTTTCTAAAACCTTTTCTCTCTCCTGCTCCAGGTTTGCATTTGTTCTGGACCAACAATAAGTTGCAATGCAAATTCTTTGATCTTTCGAATTTGGACTATGGTCCAAATTACAAAAAAAAAAAAAAAAAAAAGGAGGGGGAGAGGATAAATCAGACAACATACTCAAAGGCTTTAGAGTTTTGTTTCTATTAATCTAGGCTTCTCCTGCCTACATCTTTCATTTTACTAATATGCCAATCTGGTAAATCCTCATTGCCTATCAGATAAAGGATAATACCTTGATTCTTGCACTGAGGACTCTTTGCAATCTGATTGAAACCTGAATTTCAGTCTGATTTTATATTAGTTTTCGCACAGACTGCATTGCAGCAAAATGCGACTGCTCTCTTTATCCTAATATTATTTTCCTCTCCTATCTCTATGCCTTTGTGTGTGAAGCCTAAGGATTTCATGCCTTTTTGCTCATTCCATAAAATTCCTTCTTTCCTTTATTGCTTGACTTAGACATCAGCTTTTCCAGGAAGCCTTTCCTGAATGTGAAACTAAAAGTGATATCGTTCTTCTCAAATTTCTTAGCCCATCCCTCCTATATTCTCTCTTATGTTTACAATATAAAATAGTTATATTTATATAGCCCTCTCAATGCCCTTTCCATTAAATTTTAAGGCAGTTTCGGTGCTTTATCTTGGAACCCCTAGGACAGTGGTTCTCAACCTGTGGGTTATATTCAATTTGTAACATTGAAAATATATCCTGTATATCATATATTTACATTATGATTCATAACAGTAGCAAAATTGCAGTTATGAAGTAGCAACGAAAATAATTTTATGGTTGGGGGTCACCAAAACATAAGGAACTGTATTAAAGGGTCATAGCATTAGGAAGGTTGAAAACCACTGCCCTAGGAGAATACCTCACAAATAAAAAATACTAATTATATAATTTAAGAAATCAATTATAATAATTTAATTAATTAACTGTTAATGCTTAATCGATATTCAGTGTTAATTAAGAAATTGGCCCCAATATGAAATTCTTAGTAGTAATGGTAACATTACCCCAAAATGCAGAATTGAATAAACTGTAAAGAAAAGGTTTTAAATAAAGAAATTCTTGTTATAGATCTATTTTTCCTTACATTTTAAATTACAAATTTTGATTCTTTTTTATTTTTCTGGCTCGTTGCCTCTTTATGTGATACTCTATTGTATTCTGTTGCATACAGGTAATTTACAAGAAGAGACAGAAATTTGTAAAGGGGTATGAAGGAACAAAAGATGAGTAATATCCATCTTAAATTGTTCTGTCTTCTGATTGTTTCATTTAGTCCTGCCATTTTTCATTTTTAGTTATTAAAATCAGTTATATTTCCTGACAATTACCTGGCACAGAATGTGTAATTCATTATTGTACATTCAATAAAAATACAAAAGAGGAAAACTTTAAATGTACTTGTATTACCAAGTTTTTGAAAGGAAATTTACTGGACATAAAGTGAAGCATAATTATTTGCAATTCAAAATAATTGAGGAGTCTTCAAAATAATTTCTGACAACATTTTTCTTTATGTTGTAAAGCCAGAAATATTTTATTTGGTATTATGTGTAGTCCATAATTTATGTATCATAGAAAGTAAAAAAAAAAAA